>CANNZV010003330.1:0-66223 GCA_947561585.1 Caprella mutica
CTGATATTTTTTTCTTTGTAATTTCATTTGCTTAATATTTTTAATAATACTACATAGTCTACATTCAAATTTGAATTGATACTACCTAATTTATAAATCTTTCATTGAAAAATAGGTACATTACAAAGTTTATTCTGATTTCTGCACTGTTCCATACGTTAACTAGGTACCAATTCATAATTTCATTGTTAGGTATATAGGGACTAGGGTAAGTTACTATATATCAGACAGTTTCACATTTTCGATCAAAGAAACTTTCATTTATAGGCAGCTAAGAGCTCTTTCAGATATCACTTCAATATGAATACTTTAATAATAGAGAATACAAAATTGACACAAATTACCTGTTCTAGACAAAACGATCTGTCCAGATTAACATAAATTTTTATATACTAACTAATAGGTAGTTTTGAGGAAGTAGGATTATTTAGGTACCTAAAAATATTATTCAAGTACAAATTAATACGATCGGGAAATTTAGATTTGCAGTTTATTAAATTTAACAACTTCAAATATAAATTTCCCTATCGTATTAGACCCTATTGCATAAATAATATTTGTAGGTAGGTACTTACCTAATTCTTTTTTTTAAACTATTAGTTAGTCGATATGAATAGTTTCTGCTATTATTTTAAACTGAAGTAATGTTGGTACTAGGTACCATACAAATTATCAGTTACTTCCACATCTTTCATCGTATAAGAATAAATGATACCTATAGGCTACCTAGTAATAATTTTAATATTTAATTGGATATCAGTAAAAGTAAAAATTAAATAATCATTTTATATAGTATTTTTATATGACCGAAGATGTGAAACTGAACAATAATTCGTAACTTACCTTTAACGATTTGTCAATAGCTCAATAATTATTTACAATTAATACTACGAAATACCTAATACGTTCAGAAAATTGAGATTTAAAAAATTACTGTTCATTTAATTATGTATACCTAGATATCACGTAAATATTAAATTGTAAATATTTTAAACTGAAGGAATGCAGGTAGGTATATTAATAGTACCGGCCACAGAACACTGAATATAGTACTGACCATAGATCTCTGACGTCACAGTCGTCAATATAAACGCTCTCTTGAAAACATCTTATTATCTTTGCTGGTTGATTGGCAATTAAAAAAGACCTTTTTCAATAGAGGGAGCCCTATCTACCTATGAAATTATGTACAGGATTATCTATTGCCCAGCTACTACGCAATAATAAACTAAATCTTCTTTGCAACAAATTGACACCATTTTGCTAGTACTACGCATTTAAAATAATGGACTCTTACTGAACTTTTGAAACGAAGCCTCTTATTGGATTTGATGGAAGACTGTTGTCTTGCGTGATCTAATTGGCTCTAGGGTAAGTTCCGAATCATCGGTCATATAAAAAAGCGATATAAAAATGGTTAATAATAATAAAAATTGTATCATTTTTTTGAATGACCGAAGATGCAGTACTGATCGATAATTTGTAACTTACCCTAGCCTGTTTTGATAATGCTTTATTAAATAAATTAATTATATAGGCTTAAATAATTTTTTGAATACAGAATATCTAATTCACTCCCCACTTCTAAATAAGCTTGGTACATTTGTTTTCTCTACAATTTTTGAATCGTAAATACCTAGGTAGTTACATAAAATTTAATAATGTTTAAAACAAATGAGTCTATGTATCAATTTGTGACATCATCACAGGAACACACTAAAATTGAATAATGAAGAGCTTACAACAGTTCTAAAGCTCAAATAATCAATTTAAGTACCTATTTCATTGAATCAAAATAGCTTGGGAAAGACTGGTAGTGGTAAGTTACAAATTATCAGGCATGTTCACATTTTCGATCCGGATCATGTAAGAAGGTAGTAAATTAGGCTAATAAATATATAATTTAACATTTCGACTCATTATTTTTGATTGATATCCATGATACCTATAGGCATCATGGATAGCAATTAAAAAGTTGAAATTTTAAATTGTGTATTTTTTTTTATATTTTTGAAAATGAGAACCTGTCCGATAATTAGTATCTACTCTATTGATATGATAAATGATATCTATAGATTGCTTTAGGCACTTCAATTAGTAATGTTGCTATTATTACGTCATCAAATTTCAACCAATCACAGTCCGTTTTAAATGCTCTCATTACTAGTGTTGATTTACAAACTTATGATTTGATGACGTATAGCAAATATTGTACATAGTTTTATATGTAATAGTTAAGGCCGTAATGTTTGGACCTTGGGGAGAAATTTTGATGGATTAGACTACGTAAAGTAAGCCCTATCGAAAATCTGCTATGACTATTAATTTATTCTTTGATCTTTGCTTGCGGAGTTGAGTTTATTCAAATGAATAACCAATTTCTGCGTTGTTTAAACATATAATGTGTTATTTTCACGGAGTTGTCTTTAGGATTTATTTTCACGGAGTTGATTCTGAACATCCAACGGAGTTACTAGTCAATCAGAAGAGAGTTATTTTTCCACCCTGGCATAGGAGAAAAATAGATAAAACTCGCCATTTGCAATTGAAGGGCTCAAAATAACTGTCACAAACTCGCCATTAAAATGGCGAGTTTGGACATGCTTTATTACTTGGATACAATCTGGTTCTAAAAGACATTTATATAGAGTTTCAAAACTTTGCGGCTCATCAAATGTGAATTTTCACTTGATCAAATATTCCCGGTCTGTTAATAAGTAACTAAATCTAGGTAGTAATTGCTCCTTCCACCATGGCTCGCTTTATATCCCATTGCTTGTAGTTTTTATCCCACAGCTCACATTTTTTTATCCCACGACTTGCATTTTTTATCCCACGACTTGCATTTTTTATCCCACGACTTGCATTTTTTATCCCACGACTTGCATTTTTTATCCCACGGCTCGCATTTTTTATCCCACGGCTCGCATTTTTTATCCCACGGCTCGCATTTTTTATCCCACGGCTCGCATTTTTTATCCCACGGCTCGCATTTTTTATCCCACGGCTCGCATTTTTTATCCCACGGCTCGCATTTTTTATCCCACGGCTCGTATTTTTTATCACACTGCTCGTATTTTTTATCCCACGGCTCGCGATTTTTATCCCACGGCTCGCGATTTTTATCCCACGGCTCGCGATTTTTATCCCACGGCTCGTGATTTTTATCCCACAGCTCGCGATTTTTATCCCACGGCTCAGATCTGATATCCCCACGGCTCTTCAAATAACCTGTTGGTGAAATGGCGGCTCTTAGTCAACAACTAATGCAATCTGGCAAAGAAGGTCTTAGAAGTCGGCATAATAATTAACTGATTTCTGCATTTTTTAGGGTCGGCATAATTAGTTATTTCTGTGTGTGTAGTCGTCACGTTAAAATAAAGCTAAGTACCTCTACGGTTCTACCTAGTCTTCAAGTTAAAATAAAGCTGTCTCTAAATTCTTATCGGTAGTCATCACATCAAAATAGTTTGATAGTTTCGAGCATTAAAACAAACTACGGTCCATAGTACTTAGAACACAAACTACGGTCCATAGTACACAAACTACAGTCCATAGAAAAAATACCTTTCAATTTTTTACGCTTAACTCTATGCTATAAAGTAAGAGTTGATTCAATGCATGCTTTTAGAATCAACTGTGCTCCAATGACATAACAGGATTTTCAAACCAATCTTGTAGTGGCCCAGTGTTGCCATATCCATTATCCACCGTAAATTTCCTGTCACTTTTTCTCGTGCAATTTCATAAGTTTAATAATGCATTCAAATTTGAATAGATACTACTTACTGATGAATCTTTCATTAGAATAATGGGTAGTTAATGAAATTTATTCTGATACACGCATTGTACAGTTTTTGTACCATCCGTTATTGTAAACTAGGCAGTAGGTACCAATTCATAGTTATTTAGTGTATCTAAGTTACCCAGTCTGCAGAATATGGAACATTTTTCCAAGACTCTCTGCGGGAGTTTTTGATTGAATTGTTAGAAATTTGAGATCTCTGCGGGAGATCTTGAATTAATTCCTATGTTACCATTAATTTAGCTGCGGGAGATCTTGAATTAATTCCTATGTTACCATTAATTTAGCTGCGGGAGATTTTGAATTAATTCCTATGTTACCATTAATTTAGCTGCGGGAGATTCTGAATCTGCTACTGAGAGTCGGAGAGTAACTGTCTCTCAAATTAAAATCTCTGCGGGAGAAGAGACACATTCTGCAGACTGGTAAGTTACGAATTATTGGACAGTTCCATATTTTCGGTCAAAGATAAATTATTATTTTCCATTTAAAGTGATGATTTTAATAGGTACTAGTGATACCTGGATACCAATTAATAATATTTAATTATTTTTTCTTATACGATCGTAAATGTAGAACTGCCCTATAATTTGTACCTAATTCTTATCCTATAGGTATACCTACCTATTTCAATTTAATATTATTCAGTTGAGCTGAGTACTGGTAGCATCATTATTTACAAATATTAACTACCAAAGTAAATACCAAAATTTAATAGGGCTATACGATTAAGTTTAACACTAGGGTAAGTTCCGAATTATCGGTCAGTTCCACATTTTCGATCATATAAGAGAAGACAATATAATAATTATTATTTCACTAGGATAGGTTGAGTAAAATGATTTTCATTAGCCTATATGTTTTTTTTCTATGACCGATGATGTGGAACTGACCGATAATTTGGAACTTTCCTTAGCAGATAACAATAATTACATAGAACGTATTATGATAATGATTATTAAATATGTGGGAATAATTTTGATTCTGGTTAAATTGTTAAAGTAGGAAATTATAATGTTTTAAAAATGTATGATTAAAATATTTAAATCAGAAGTTCACGTACCATGACGTAGGTACATAAGTTAGAAAACAAAATGGCTGTCAGGATGACTCTCTGAGAAGGTAGGTATATCAGACATGTTTCGAAACAGTTTCAGACATGTATCAAACTTGTAAATTAAGAAAAAGTGGTAGCTATTCAATGAATATAAGCAGATTATTAAAAATAGAGGTTAATCAAGTAATACTGATATAGAATACCTAATTAACACAAAATACCTTCCTACTATAAGTATAGCTAAATGTTTGAATGCAAGTTTTTCTGTTCTAGACATGTCCAGACAACTGTCTGGAGTCTGGAATTGTACATGTTTAAAAGTATTCACAATTAGTCTAATATTTAAGAAATAATACGATCGGAAAATTTAGATTTAAATTTGATAAATTATAAAGCACTAGTTTATAAACATTACTGTTCGTTTAATTAGGTATTTTGAGTAAATATTTTAAACTGAATGAATGTAGGTACTTAATACTTATACATATAAGGCTATATAAATGTAATACCTTGGTAGTTTGTTTCTATAATTATTTAGTGCATTGGGTAAGTTCCGAATTATTGAACGGTTCCACATTATCGAACGGTTCCACATTTTTGGTCATGTAAGATAAGAGTATACCTATAGGTAATAATTAAAGAACTAATAATTAAAGAACTAATAATTAAAGAACTTTTATTTTAATGTGCATCCAAGATGCCTGAAGGTTAGGTATAAATTATAATGAACTATGGATACCTACCAATTAGAATGAAAGTTAAATAATAATTATAAAGTAGGTTACTGTATGTAATATGGTATGATGGTACGGTGGTACCTAAGTGGTAACTGCCACTAACTGGTAGGTATAAACTATAAGGTTAAACAGGTTATTTAAGAGTTTTACCATATATACCTAATACATTCTTGATAATATAATAACACATTATATACGATACTATACCTTGTAAATACCCTTCAAATGGGCTGGCAAATTGGTGGGAAAACATAACATGTTTTGATATTTAGAACTTGTTCAATCACTTCAGTGACGCTATTATGACGTATTATTATGATGAACATACCAGTTACAACTTCTGCGCGATTTGATGACGTCACACGGTCACATTGATGCTACGTGATGATGATCACTTAAGACTTTTAGATGCGTATACTGTTTAGACTGTTCAGTGTTTATAGCTGACCAAGCTGATTTGCCTAGTGCTGTTATTTTCGTTTTTGACTGTCTTCTGAGGGATTTTGTGTCTGCAATTAATTATGAGGGAGTTTTAGGGAAATTCAAAGTCGGCAATATGATGCAAAGACGAATTTCTGAATTTGATTAATGTCGGCAAGAGCTTGCCGACATTGGACATTCTCTGGAACTAGGCCTGAATGATTGAATCCAATGTTTACTAGTCTGTATTTTGTGGTAAATTCCACCGACATGTCGGTGGAATTTTTTCCCCTTTGAAAATAATATTCTGGCAAAGTCGGTGGATTTTTAGCTATTTATTTCTATGTTACCATTAATTTTGGTGTTAAAATGGGTAAAATGTTGTTGGATCAGTCAAAGTACTGGAAATTTATGGTGGATTTTTTCAGCTTTTTCAAAAAGTCAGTGGAATTTTGTGCACCAAATACAGACTGGATTATGTTTCTACTACAGTTCAATTCTTTGATTGAGATGTTTAATTTGAAATGATCTATAGAAAATAAAATTCATCATAGAAAACTGTAATTATAATTTTATGGGGTAACTATTCACTATTGTAAACTTTCAGTCTGAAGTGTAATTAAAAACTTATCAGTTAGCCATTAGGTTACTTAGGTAGATGTATCGGGGGACGTGCCACCTCCCGAATCCCCCTGCCATGTCATTAAACAATCATGAAGTGTGCAGGACATCAAACTAGCGGATACAACAAACTACATACCATGTTTTAAAGTATGGACAAAGTCGCCAGTATATTGGCGACCCAGTTTGTATGTGGTGCACTGAACTCCTGACTTTTTCAAAAATCTGAGAAATAGCTGCCAACATTTTTCATTAATTTGTCTAGTCCTCCAACCTTTTTCCAGTTTCCCCTCCAAAAATTAATGGTAATATAGGAATTAATAGCTAAATATCCTCAGACATTGCAGGAATTTTTTTATTAGAGAAATTAAATATCTCAATCTCCTGACATGTCATTGGAATTTACCACCAAATACAATCTGGTTGGCGACTTTTGAGGGGTTAAATAAATTGGAAAACCTGTAAATAACAAGTAAATCACTCCTAAAATAGGCTCAAGAGATGCACATGCATGAAGCATGAGGATGTTTTTAAGTGTAAAATCTTCACTAGGAAGTCAAATTTCTCCTTGAAAGTGTCTTTAATATGGTGACCTCAATCCATTTTCTCACTAAACTGGTGACTTTCCTGCCACACTTTGAAACATGGACTACATAACAGTTATTTACATGGAGATCATTAATAGAAAGTACAGTGGTGTGCCGTAATGTGGTGTGCCGCTCAGCTTTTGTTGAATTTTTTTCCAAAATGACCAAATTTCTTAAATGGCTCCAATAATAACATGTAAACTGTAAACATAGGAATTAATTAGAAAATAGTCACCAAGACCTTGTTTTGATGAATTTTCCCTCAAATATAGTCTCCAAAGATCTTTGGCGACATGGACGTGCTTTGAAGACTGGTCATAAAGTCTCTCCAAAATAACATAGTAGCAATTTGCTAGCATAGGAGAAAATTAGATATTTCTTGTCATTTGAAATTGAAGGGCTCAAAAAAACCCATGTTGCAATGTGTGGCAGGAAAGTTGCCAGTTTAGTGAGAAATTGGATCAAAGTCGCCACATTTAAGATACTTTAAAGGAGAAATTTGACTTTCTAGTGAAGATTTTACACTTGGAAACATCCTTATGCTTCATTTCTGATGCATGTGCATCTCTTGAGATTATTTGGGGATTGATTAACTTGTTATTTACAGGTTTTCCAATTCATTTAACCTCTCAAAAGCCAGACTGCAGGAACTGGTAAAGTGTTCTCCAAGAAATCCTCTATTTTGACTTCTGTTCTCATTAAAATACATGAAAATGTGGGAGAAAATTAAGGATTGTTTGCACAGAAAATGTTAAAAATGTCCCATATTATGCAGACTGGCTCAAAAGTCACCAATATACTGGCAACTTTGTCCATACTTTGAAACATGGGAAAAAACTCACAAACTCCCATTAGAATGACGAGTTTGGTCATGCTTTATAATTTATACCTGTCAGTCTCAGTCTGCTAATTTGCTGAAACTGGTAAAGTGCTCTAAAGAAAATTTATATTTTTAGTATTATTTTTACCTTCTGTTCTTCACACCAAGTCTGAATACCCAGACTGCAGGAACTGGTAAACTGTTCTCCAAGAAAAGAAGACCTTTATTTTGTCTTCTGTTCTCAGTAAAATTAATGTATGTATAGGAGAAAATTAAGGATTATTTTCACAGAAAATGTTAATAATGTCCCATATTCTACAGACTGGCTAAATACAGTCTGGCCAGAACTTTTTTTTTTTCCTGAGAGAGCTGGAGAAACGCCAGTCTGCAGAAACTGGTAAAGTGTTCGTAGAGATCTTGTTCATAGCAAAATCAATGTAAATATAGGGATTAATTCAGAAGTGTTTGTATTAAAATTAATGTAATTATGTAACTATAAGAATTAATTCAAAATTGTTTAGAGAGAATATCCCAAATACCTCCCATATTCTGCAGACTTGCCAGCCATGTTTCAAAGTGTGGCCAGATTGTATTTGGTGGTGAATTCCAATGATATGTCGGCAGATATTCAATTTCTCTATTAAAAAAATTCCTGCAATGTCGGAAGATATTTAGCTATTGATTCCGATATTACCATTAATTTTTGGAGGGGAAACTGGAAAAATGTTGAAGGACTAATAGACAAAATGATGAAAAATGTTAGTAGATATTTCTTAAATTTTTGAAAAAGTCGGAAGTTCAGTGCACCAAATACAAACTTAAACTATCTGCTAAGTGTGGCAAATCTGTCTCCAAGATTTTATTTTGAGGACAATATGTCTCCAAAGATTTTCTAATCTGTCTTCAAAATGACCAGAATTCTGCAAATGTCTCCAATAAATACATGTAAACATAGTAATTAATTAGGAAAGTGTCTCCAAGATCTTACAAAGATATATTTTCCTTCAAAATATGTCTCCAAAGATCTTCGATGACATTCTAGCAGTTGGGAGAGACAAATGGAGAGTTTGAGAGCCACACTAATTTATTTGGTCAGCCGTTTTTTAAGTATTGGTATCGGATCAGCAAATAATAACTCAAAAATGTCGATATCACTGATACTATTAAACAGTCTCATTTTTATAAATTTTATCAATCGATTACTAATAACTCTTCATATTGCTTTAGTTTCTATTGTTTGAAAAAAAATATACAATGAAGTTCATCATACCTAATTAATTTTGTATAAAGTTTAAATATGTCTTCTCAAGTTTAACAGTAGCAGACAACAATAAATTGAAAACGTAACAAGTTCAGAAACATGTTCAGACGAGCGCAGAGCCTGCCAGTGTATCTGCCAGTCTGTATTTAATAAACATTTGTATGGGAATGCTATCTACCTACTTATTATACAATATCAACCAATTTCGCTGCACAATCTGTTGATCAATCGTTACTGCAGTCACTATTCGATTACTGCGCATTCTAATGATATGTTTTTTTTTATTTTTTGCATCTAAATTTGTTTAATTCAGTTTTACTTTGTGGTTAAAATTTTTTCTATAATTATTATGAGGAATTAGCCAAGTTTCAAAATGAAGGAGAAGGCTAAAAACAAAGTAAAATTTTTCATAATTCATAAAAACTGACATTTTGATTTGGTACGTGAATCATTTTCAAAATATATGTAATGAGTTTAAAAAAGTTATAAAAAATTTATTGGAGATCAAAGAAATAATCAAAAAATTAAAAAGTGAAATGATAAAATGAAGATAAAAAGAAAAAAACATAAAAAATGATAATAATCAGCTATCTACAATTAAAAGAGGGAATGAACTATTCTGGAGGTTTAATGAAGGTTTGCTTTTAAGAATATTAAGAGAGTAGTTCATTCTCTCCTTTAATTGTAGATAGCTGATTATAATCATTTCACTTTTTAATTTTTGATTATTTCTTTTATCTCAAATAAATTTTGTATAACTTTTTTAAACCTATTACAGAGACTTTGAAAATGATTCACGTGTCAAATTGAAACGTCAGTTTTTATAAATGAAATTTTTTACTTTGTTTTTAGCCTTCTCCTTCATTTTAAATTTGAGCAGAATACCTGTAAATTTTATTCAGTAGCTATTTTTTATCTTGTATTTCTTTGTTATATACACATGTGAAGCAAATAAATTGTGACAAATTAACCAACTGAGAGCTTAGAGCAGAAAATGCTACTAAAAATTATAGCTTCAAAACTTGAATTAAATTAGTAAATTATAGCATGCATGGCTCTTCTTTTGATTTCAATAATAATTTAGTTCTGCAGGCGTAAAGAATAAACTCCTGATTGCAAATGTTAGGTAGGTAGCTATCTCAAATTTATCTCAATGAATGACATGCATTAAACTATTTCTCTTTCAGATTAAACTTGATCTATATTGATGAAGATATGAACAGTCAGAGTGAAGTTAAATTTTAGTTATTTTACAAATTTTAATTACTAATTTAACATGGTGAGTTGAATGTTTTAAATAGTTTTCTTCTGATGATTGTATGAATTACTCATGGTTTTTGTTTATTTGATTTAGGGATGGGACGAAGTATCGATATTGGCTAGTATCGGCAATGGCATCGGCATATAATGAAAAGTATCGGCCGATACTTGGATGATTATTTAAATTTTATTCATTTGATAATTTTTTTCTTATTAAATCTCTATTATTCTATAGTCATAAATGAAATAATTAATTCATTATAAATAGTGCTCTAATAATTGACCATCTACCTACTAGAGTTCTAAGTATAATTTTTATTTATCTATTATGACTTGCATGACATAAATAATAAAAAATTTTCAAGTATATACGGAATCTACCTATAGATTTTGAGTCTGACTATAAATTAAAGATAAGAATTATTCAGCTACTGTTGACCATTTTCGCACCTATTTATTACAAGTACCACAGGATAACACACATCAGAAAAGTTATTTATTTAATATTTATCTATTTTAATTAATGTGAAATATGTAAATCACTTTGTTATACTACATTGAAAGAGCATAAATGTGTTAGTTTTGAGTTAGAACTTCATTAAACTTACAAGAGTAATTGATACTTAATAACTCATAAAGTATCAATGAGTTTAATGAATATAAACTTTAAAAAACTGCAAGTATCGGTATCGGCAAGAATCGGCATTTTTTTCAAAGTATCGGTATCGGCAGGTATCCTGTATCGGCACTTGTTGAGAAGTATCGGTTGATTTTGTAAAGTATCTGTATCGGCAAGTATCTGTATCGGCAAGTATCTGTATCGGCAAGTATCGGTATCGGCAAAAATTTTGGTATCGTCCCATCCCTAATTTGATTATCCCTATATGATATTTAACATCGGATTCAATCCTTAATTTGATTATGTATCATTTGTATAAACCCTTTCTGACAGTGCTATTAAATTAGCTATATTATATTAATTCTTGATATACTGAAACAATATGAAAAAATTACTAATTATAATATTTTTTATTTTTCTTATTTTCTGAAGTAACTCTAAATTAATTGGTAACTAAATTCAGTATATTTTATTAAACTCTACTTTCTTCAGGAGGTGGCCATTTTGTATATTTTTATCAGTAATTGTTGTGGTAGTCAAATATTTCAGTACTCAGACACTCCCAGTACTCTGAAAGTGGGTGTTTCTAATTCTGTACGTTATGAGCCAATATGACCTTTTAAAAACATTTTAATAAATACTAGTGGTTATTACCCGTAAATAATTATAATGAATTTTCTGTTCAGACTAAGAGGAACCAAAGAAGGGGAGGTTTCAATGGAGGAGGTCCACCATCTGCAGGCTCCCCCAATAACCCCCCAGGGGAGGATGGTTTCAACAGAGGGGGCTTGGAGCTGAGAAAGAAAAAGAGGAAGCTGACCTATCTTGAGAGGCTGTCTGAAATTGACATACCTGAGGAAATCAAAGCTTCTGTCGCTCTGGCACTCAAAAAATTAGAAACAACTGAGGATCAAAAGGGTGAGCTAATGATATTATTTTCAATTCAGCGTCCTAAAAATTTAACTTATAAATTCTAGTACTGAAGAACTTGTTTGTGGAACTACAAATTGTTTAAGAATTACATACTATTCACTCCAGAATACTAATACTTTTCAGTTCAACTAGGTAAACACTTCTCAGTCAGTTTATGAATTTGTTTCTTTATAGATAGGGTTTTAGTACTTCAGTGTTCTTAGCTTTTCCGATTTTTAGTTAACTAAAACTGTTGCTTGAGATAAACCAAGACACTGCACTTCAGCATTCTTTTTTCCACTGTACTCAATTTATCTTATTTTCAGAAATGGAGTTCCCAACTTCACTGAGCTCTGAAGAGAGGAAGTACATACACATTGTCGCTCAGCAGATGGGACTCAAGAGCAAGAGTCGTGGGTGAGTAAACGAGAAAAGACTTTTTATTTACTTTAAAGCTAGAATTTTTTTTATCTAAAAGAGGTTTCTCACTTTATTTGTATTTACAGTGAACATTTCTTGCAGAATTACTAAATTTGATAAATGAACGAGTGAAAGTGTTGAAAAGAAAGTTGAGAAGCCTCTGCGTATGTTATCGCTCACCACTCCCCATACACTCACCATCGGTTTGTTCTCTTTGCAGACCCCAGGGGGCCCGGTACCCCGTGGTGAGCAAAAAAGACCCCAGTGAAATCCCTCTGAAACAAAAGTCCTGGAAGAAGAGGGCCTTGAAGTATGGGGGAGTAGATGAACTCCTGAGACAGAGGGAACAGCGCAAGGCTAAGAGAGAGATGGAAATGGAGCATGAAAGACTCATCCAACTGGAGCAGGAGAAGATGAGAGCGTTGGGTTACGATGCAAGCCAGGCGGATGAAGTGATGATCAAGGAGGAGCCAACAGAACCAGATGTGGTGCATCAACTTATGCCTCCTCCCCCAACTCCTCCTTTCAACAACAGAAGACCGCCCATGCACCGCAACCATCCCTACCACTCTTACCCGCAACAAAACAACTACAGGCAGCCTGAAGAACCTTACTGTGGACCACCTGAACGACATCCCAACTACTACAACAATATGAGAAACGGTGCCGGTCCTTCACACGGTATTGACTTGCACCCAGAATTCAGGAGGAATGATTTCAGATCAAGTTGCAGCGAATATCCTCCTTCTTACAGAAAAGATCCTGGCTATGAAAATGGACCTAATTACAATCCAAATAATCATTCGCGTTATGATTTCCCTTACCGTGGATACGCTAGGGATGCAAACACTCCAGGCAGTTCGTATTCCCGAGCCAGCACACCTGAGGGATACGGATACTTCACCGCACCTTCGCCTGCAATCACCACCTCGGAGATCTCTGTCAACACCTCCATTCCGCCTCCACCTTTACCCGTTAAGCAAGAGCCTTTTGATAACCCTGTCTACCCTTCTGATGATTTTGGAGAGCTTGAAGAGAAGTACAACCCTAGTGAAGCAAAGCGCAGTCTTGCCGACTCCGTTTCATACTCCTCCAGGGATGATTACTCCAGTTTCTCCTACTCCACAGACTATGGTTACGCCACTAGTAGCAATGAAGACGGCAGAAGCTCTGTGGCCAGTAATGATGATAGGTCTCAACGTCCTGCGTCAAATTGCAGCGCTGCCAGTTTCGGAGATAACAAGTCAAATAATTATCAAAGTCAGCTTTACAATCGCTCATCTGTAGCTTAATTGCACTAAAAACCAAGAGATGTTAAGGGCCATACACTCGTAGATTTTTTAAGTCTTTCCACCAAACTTTTTGCTAAGCCTCTCCTACTTTTTCAACAATAACATAAGAAATAATTATTATTTATTTTAGTTGTTATCCATGATACCTGCAAGTATCATGGATACCAACTGAAATAAATAAAAATTATATAGTTTTTTCTTATATTCTTGTGGAAAAAGTAGGAGGAGCTTAGCAAAAAGTCTGGTGGAAAGACTTAAAAAACCATACGTGTGTACGGCCCTTAAAACTACCAGCAGCATTTTTTTGTTTTGATATTGTAAATAGTTATTTTCAATTTTTTTGTAGTGTAAGGAATCACGCGAGAAGTCGTTTTTGAATAGTTTTTCTATTTCCTCTGTGATTTGGACCACGAGTTTTTTTTTCCATTTTCTCTCAGTTGTCTCTCAGACTAGTTTTTTTTTCAGAACTTATTTCTAGTAATTAAGTTTCCTGTCGCAGTTCAAAAAAGTGGGGCATTCCTTTTCAAAATGTGTCGTTGTTTTGACCGTAACTCTGATTTATCGTCCTTGAACAACATTAAATTTATTAACGGACTTCAGTTTAATGAAAGTAGGATCAAATGATCTTGAAAAATCTCTTATATTTTTTTCATCTTGTATTAATAAATAATTATTCAAATCGTGACTTACCTACATTGTAATTTCTTTAGCTACCTACTCCTAGCTATATCTTTATTTTCTAAGGTTTTGTTCATAGCAGATTACTTGTTAAAAGCACTCGTCAGTATCCTAAGTTACACATCGTTTGACACTTTTTATATAGGGGTAAGTTCCGAGTTATTGGACAGTTCCACATTATCGAGCATATAAGAAAAAATACTATTATTTTAATTGGTATAATGTATATTAATTAAAATGAAATTAAAATACTGATTTTTTTGTTAAATGGTACAAAAATTTGAAACCGTTCGATAAATCGGATTTTACCCCAACTATAAGGTTTGTAATAATTAGGGTTGTGACAATATGTGTTTGAAATCATAGATCCTGTAAATATTATAGACGGTAGAATTAAACTGTTTTGAATCGTTCTAAACCAGCGGTGTATAGCATTCGATACCATTTTATCTGGTTTCGTCTGTGACATTCATTATATCTATTATTTCAAACGCATATTGTCACAACCCTAGTAATAATTCAGAATATAAAATGAGTGTAGTAGCTATAGTTTGCTTTTCTGTAGGATATCAATTCTTTTTAAGTTGTTGCATTAGATATTGATGTAAGCCTTCTCTGCGAAAGCTGTTATGAATTAAGCTGTAAAGTTACTGTGATAATAAAGAACATACAAAATGTAACAAAGGAGCTCTTATTCACCCCGAGAAACTTGTTTTGGTAGTAAATTTTCATGTTTTTTAACGCTACTTGCAGTTTTAGAGGATAGCGCTAGGGTTATGCTCTTCAACTACGAGGTCTTAGATATTGTGTTAGGTAGACTCGTAGGCTTCATTTACTATCACCTCTTCATTTTCCATCCATGAGTGCAGTCACTGGTGCTTGTGACACTTTGTGTCACATTCCTTGGTAAGTGACTGCAAGTAGCTTTTCTGCAGCCATGAGCATTGTCACCGACTGGTGGAATGTGACTTGTTCATGGAGCCACTTTTTTTTCTGACTGCTTCTTTCAGTTCCTTGTTTTTAATTTCCTTTTGACTTCAGCGATATGGCCTTTTGTTCAGCAACAGACGTTAAACCCCTACTAGAATATATAAATGTAAGAGCATAGCTATGTCTTTATATTTTCTGGGCAGATTGAGAAACTTGAATTATTCTCATCAAAAATTGACTTATAGTTATCTGGATGTTGTTAAAATAATTCTAAGTGGAATATAGTCTTGGTTTTCCCTAAAATCTGTCCATATTGAGCAAACATACTAAAATATCTTGCGGCCACTTACCTGTTTGACTTCTTTTAATGTCCCCTTGTACTTTTTCCTTTTAAAATCAGTGCTATGGTCTTCTTTTCATACTGATGTTAACTCTTTTTACTTTTGCATAATAAATATTTGGTATTATGAACTTCTGACTCAATGGCAATAGTTTTTTTTTGTTATTATATAGGCTTGCAGGCAAAAATAAATTAATCCAATTCATTAAATATACCCAATAGTCTTTAATTCTCTCCGTCTATAATATTCTTGGGATCTATGATTTTAGAAGCATATTGTCACAACCCCTACTCTTTTGAGCAAAGGGTATATATAATCTAGCTATTGGTGCTTTTTATATCAGCCAATCAGTATAGATATTTGTTTGGTAAATTAATGCCCCTTTACATTTAATTTTTTAATAAAATAAGAAATATCTGTAACTGAATAATCTCCATTTAATTTAATTTTTAAATAAAGTGAAATATATAATTAGCTAGATAATATTGATGATTTATGGGTATCTGTATAGTCTGAATAATATCCCTTTACATTTTTTTTAATTAAGATGAAATATATAATTTGAAATAGGCTTTCTGATTTGTAGGTAATCAAACCAAATATCAGTACTTGTATCGATGTTGGTAATAATTAGGATATCTATACTGGTAGCAATAATTAAAATCAGTACTGGTATTGGTAATAATTAAAATCAGTACTGGTATTGGTAATAATTAAAATCAGTACTGGTATTGGTAATAATTATAATCAGTACTGGTATTGGTAATAATTAAAATCAGTACTGGTATTGGTAATAATTAAAATCAGTACTGGTATTGGTAATAATTATAATCAGTACTGGTATTGGTAATAATTAAAATCAGTACTGGTATTGGTAATAATTAAAATCAGTACTGGTATTGGTAATAGTTAAAATCAGTACTGGTATTGGTAATAATTAAAATCAGTACTGGTATTGGTAATAGTTAAAATCAGTACTGGTATTGGTAATAATTAAAATCAGTACTGGTATTGGTAATAATTATAATCAGTACTGGTATTGGTAATAATTAAAATCAGTACTGGTATTGGTAATAATTAAAATCAGTTCTGGTTTTGGTAATAATTAAAATCAGTTCTGGTATTGGTAACAATTAAAATCAGTTCTGGTATTGGTAATAATTATAATCAGTACTGGTATTGGTAATAATTATAATCAGTACTGGTACTTGTAATAATTAAAATCAGTACTGGTATTGGTAATAATTATAATCAGTACTGGTATTGGTAATAATTAAAATCAGTTCTGGTATTGGTAATTATTAAAATCAGTACTGGTATTGGTAATGATTAAAATCAGTACTGGTATTGGTAATGATTAAAATCAGTACTGGTATTGGTAACAATTAAAATCAGTTCTGGTATTGGTAATGATTAAAATCAGTACTGGTATTGGTAACAATTAAAATCAGTTCTGGTATTGGTAATGATTAAAATCAGTACTGGTATTGGTAACAATTAAAATCAGTACTGGTATTGGTAATAATTAAAATCAGTACTGGTATTGGTAATAATTAAAATCAGTAGCTACTAGCATCGGTATTGGATATAGTAACTCATACTGGTAATGCCTATGTCGGCACAGCCCTATTTCTCACACTCCCTACCATTCACTAGGAGTGGTTGTGGCCGTTACCTGACTGTGTTCAAGCGCAGTGGCTCTTCCATTGTCAGCAGAGAAGCCGTGCTGTCACTGCCAGAGTCTTCTCAGTCAGAGGTGACAGCACTGCTCACCCAGTGGCCTGTCAGTACCAGGGAGAGACAGGACTTGCTGCCACCCACTGACAGGGACAGACTCATGTCAGCTGATTGTGAGTGAAGTGAATAGGCAGTGTTCAAAATATACAGGCAGACTCCGCTTTTCTTAAAGCGGAGTTGACCCGGAGATTACTTACATCAGTTGTACCGGAAAACTATTTTAAAACAATTTTATTTACATGGAAGGAACCATAGAAAATATGGTAGCTACATAGTATTAGAGTACCTTGCAAATGTTCTTAGAATTTTGTTAATAGAAAACGAAAAGATTGGAGTAACTATGCTAAACTTTAAGCGGGGTCTTCCTTACTTTAAGTTCAATTTCTAAAATGATGTGAGGTGCGATTGTTGACTTAAAGCGGGTCTGCCTGTATTAACTTAAAAGGTATGCTACGCCTTCTCGATACGAGTTTTAGACTCTTACTTAAACAAATTCGTGCAAACTAACGCACTTATGTGACCCTGCAATATTAGATTACATACTCCAGCTATATACTGTAGCTACAGTGGAAACGACACTCTTTTCATGGCATCCGTACACTGCACAAACAACCATAACAATTTCTTTATATTCAAATAACTATTTAACCCTTCGTATAATATATAGACTAAAGAGTCTAAAGAGTGTAGTGACAATTCAGGAGGGAGTTTGAGTGTGACGTCATGCTCAACCTGACCAATAGGGCCTCAAAAGAGCTCCACCCCTGTGTGTCATTTTCATCTCTGCCAATAGAGGGATTTTGAATATGTCAATAAAGACAAAGCAGCTCGTTTTGTTGTATTTAGTTTTAATTCTTTTGTTACCTGACAGGGCTCTGAAGCCCGGTTGAAATAAAAGAGCTGTAGCGTCACATTTTTCGTCACTGTAGCAAAATTACTTGCATGAGTATTAGCAATGACAGCCCAAACATTCTGAGATCAATTCTTTTTTACCCTATTTTGCCTTACTTTTACTTTTACAAGAAATACAGGAAATCTGAGATGCACTGCAACGTCTCTCAAGAGAGCATTAGTAGCGATCAAAGTGCGAATATATGTAATCAGGGTGGAGAATGAAATAATATTGGAAATTGGAATATTTGAAACTCATCCCAATAAATATCTGGTCTGAAATTAAAATATTTCTAGGAGCTTGAAACTATACAATTTTCTACTGCTATAAATATCTTCTGGTCTTTCTCGTGCTAATTGGTATCCATGATACTTGTCTGCAGGTTCATGGATACCAACTAAAATTAAAGTTCAGTCATTATGTAGCTACTTCTTTTCTTACATGAAGATTTGGAACTGTCTGCTAATTCAGAACTAACCTAGACTCTGTTTTCAGTGCGGGAGTTGGGTCTGCTGAGATCTCTGGGGCGACTCACCCCAGGCCCTCCGCAAATCCCCCCCTCCACCAGCTACTCCCCCCTCTCTGGGGAGGCCCTCAACCTCCCCATCTGGAAGATTGACTACAAGGAGATGATCAACACCATCGAAAACAACCAGGTTGTACTTATCATGGGGGAAACGGGCTCTGGAAAAACAACTCAGGTGAGATCTCGTGTTAGTGTTGTTAAATTTGTTATAAAACTGAAGTGTAAGATCTTAAACAGGGAAAATCTTAACTTGTGGAAAATCTGAAACAGTGAAAAGATTCGAATTAGTGAAAAACTTTAAATAGTTGTAAACTTTCTAAGTTCAAATCATGAAAATCCCTAAAAAAAATCAAGATGAAAAACATTATACCTGATTCAAATGGTTATAGCTAAACCTTATAGTTCAAATAGTGAAAAACCTTAAAGTTCAAATAGTAAAAAACCTTAAATAGTTCAAATAGTGAAAAACCTTAAATAGTTCAAATAGTGAAAAACCTTATAGTCCAATTAGTGAAAAACCTTAAATAGTGAAAAACCATAAATAGTGAAAAACCATAAATAGTGAAAAACCTTATTTCTGAAAAACCTTATTTCTGAAAAACCTTATTTCTGAAAAACCTCATTTCTGAAAAACCTCATTTCTGAAAAGCCATAAACAGTGAGAAACCTTAAATAGTGAGAAACCTTAAATAGTGAAAAACAATAAATAGTGAAAAACCTTAAATAGTTCTACTAGTGAAACACTTCAGTGAATGATTCAACTCTCTCTTTTGCTGATACCCAATCTGTGAGAAGTACCTGTAAGCACAAATTACTTTTCTGCAGTCATGAGCATTTTTATAGAATAAAACTACCTGTGTTTGAGAACTTTCCTGTCTAATTAAAGGTAAAGCTGTTACAACGGCCAGCCTAGATTAATACTAGAATTACCAACCAGTCAATTTGACTGTTTTTTTATTTCTCAAACATTTGCTTGGTTGTTGTTGTTATTGGTAGATATATTTTTTATTGTTAATTAAACAAGACAGTGTCTAGTTATACAGGGTGACTCACAAAAAAGTGCAAGTACCCAACTTTGAATTAATATAAATATTTTACCTATAAATAAATAATACATTCAAAGAATTACGGTGGTATAATGGATACAAGTTAAATATCTAATTTTTAATTTTATTATAATTTGTACTTAATTTTTAAATACAATATTTATATTAATTAATTCAAAGATGGGTACACTTTTTTGTTGATCACCCCTGTAGCTAATAACAATAAAAAAATTCCAGGTACCTGCCTACCAATAATAATTTGAGATAGAAATGTTTAAAAAGTCAAAAACAGTAGCTCTAGTGTTAATCTTGAATTATCAGCCTTTATAAACAGCAATTGCTGCTATAGGTTTTACTCTGTCTGATTGCACCTTTTCTTTATGTTTTTGTCTCGGATATCTTTTCTAAATTTTAATCGCTGACATTTCATTTTGTGTGCAGATACCTCAGATGCTGTTGGAAAATGCAGTGACGCAGAAGCGCCCTGTGCGTATGCTGTGCACTCAGCCGCGCAGACTCTCTGCCATAACAACGGCAGAGAGGATTGCAGCAGAAAGAGGCGAAAAGATAGGCTCCACTGTTGGATATCAGATTCGCTTGGAGAGCAAGTGAGTTGAAAGAAGAAAATAGCTATTTTAAGTGGCTTCAGCTGAACATGTTCATTACTGAATAGTACAGTTGCTAGTAGAAGTAGGTATGGACAGTTCAAATAGTGAAAAACCTTAAATAGTTCAAATAGTGAAAAACCTTAAATAGTTCAAATAGTGAAAAACCTTAAATAGTTCAAATAGTGAAAAACCTTAAATAGTTCAATTAGTGAAAAACCTTAAATAGTTCAATTAGTGAAAAACCTTAAATAGTTCAATTAGTGAAAAACCTTAAATAGTTCAATTAGTGAAAAACCTTAAATAGTTCAAATAGTGAATACCTTGAATAGCTCTCTAATAGTGAAAAACCTTAAATAGTTCAATTAGTGAAAAACCTTAAATTGTTCAATTAGTGAAAAACCTTAAATAGTTCAATTAGTGAAAAACCTTAAATAGTTCAATTAGTGAAAAACCTTAAATAGTTCAAATAGTGAATACCTTAAATAGCTCTAATAGTGAAAAACCTTTTATAGTATAGTTCAAATTGTGAAAAACCTTTAATAGTTCAAATTGTGAAAAACCTTAAATAGTTCAAATTGTGAAAAACCTTAAATAGTTCAAATAGTGAATACCTTAAATAGCTCTAATAGTGAAAAACCTTATATAGCTAGTATAGTTCAAATAGTGAAAAACTTTTTAATAGTTGAAATAGTGAAAAATCTTGAATAGTTGAAATAGTGAAAAATCTTGAATAGTTGAAATAGTGAAAAATCTTGAATATTTGGTCTTGGTTAACCAAAATTAAGGTGTAATTATTTATCCATCAGATGAATTTAAGGTACAATAGTTTAAGTTGTGACATTTCTCTCTCACAGACTGTGTCCCAAGACTCTACTGACGGTGTGCACCAATGGGGTGCTCCTGAGGACACTCATGGCTGGGGAGAGTGCATTGGCTACCATCACACATAGTAAGACGCATTGGTACACTTCTAACTAGTTTCTTACTTTTAGTACTGATACATAGGGACTGATACATAGGGACTGATACATAGGGACTGATAAATGGGACATGAAGTCACATACAATATTCAATAACATTTCATCACTTTTTATGCTCATAGTTTCAAATATAGTTGTAGAAATCCTCTATAATGAACTACAACTAGGTCTCATAAAACTAACTACCTTACATAAGAGTCAAGAGTTGCATAGAAAACTGATTGTCATTTCAAGACAGACTACAGTAAATATGGTCATAAAACTGGGTAGCAACTCAATTTCTCACTACTCTACTAGTCAGGATGATTCACTATACAGGACTACTGTAATAGTTCATTGAAACTAAGTAAAACTACTTAAAACTTCTTAAATAGTTATTTACTTCTTAAACGTTTTTAATTTTTTTAAACGTTTTCTAATTTCTTACAACGTTTTCAATTTCTTACAACGTTTTTAATTTTTTAAAACGTTTTTAAGTTATTAAAACGTTTTTAATTTATTAAAATGTTTTTAAGTTATTAAAATGTTTTTAAGTTATTAAAAAGGTTTCAAGTTATTAAGATGTTTTTAATTTATAGAACGTTTTTGATTTAAAAAATGTTTTCAATTAAAAAAACTTTTTCAATTTATACAACTTTTTCAATATCTTTTCCTCAGAATAATAACTACTCTCACTAACTAAATTTCCCCTCCACAGTCATAGTGGATGAGATCCACGAGAGGGACCGGTTCACTGACTTCTTACTCACAGTCATCAAAGACTGTCTGCCTAAGTTCCAGCACATCAAACTCATTCTCATGTCAGCTGCAGTTGATGCCAACCTCTACTCTAACTACTTTGGAACGTGTCCTGTCATCAGGAGTGAGTCTAACTACCTTTTTATCTTAATTTTGTTTACCTTTTTTTTCAACTTTTGAAAAATATATTTTTATAACTTTTGAAAAATATAATTTTCAAACTTAATTAAAAATTATAAACTCTTTGAAAACTTAATTTTTTTTCAATTATTTTTCAACTTAGCTACCTAAATTTTTTTTTTAAATTTTTTTATATTTTTAATTATTCTTCAAATGTTTTGTTGATGTTTCTCTACCTATATAGCTTTCAGATATGTGCTAAAATATTTTGCACAATAATTTTTTTTTTTTCAGTTCCAGGAAAATGTTTCCCAGTTTCCGAATATTACCTCGAAGATACTTTGAAATAGTGAGTAACTACCTGTTATATTTGAGGGTAAGTTCCGAGTTAGCGGACTGTTGCACATTTCCGATGATGCATGCATATAATAATAAAATTGAAATGATAATTACTACATGATCGAAAATGTGGAACCGTCCGATAACTCGAAACTTAGCCTAGGTGATAATAATGCTACTTTTATAAGCTTTTCTTTTTAATTATCTTTACTAAGTTAGTTTGAAATTATATAATAGCCATAATATAAAGAAAGAACACTATTAGTGTAATTAGTCTTTATTTATATAGGTACCAAGACATGAAATTCTCTCTAATTTACTGAATTAATTACTCCAGATAGCTAATTAATTAATTTATTAATTTATAATAAAAAATTGGATCTTTTATGAATTATTTATTAATTATTGAACCAATCACTAATGAATTAGTTAATCACTAATGGACTAGTTAATCACTACTAATGAATTAGTTAATCACTACTAATGAATTAGTTAATTACTACTAATGAATTAGTTAATTACTACTAATGAATTAGTTAATTACTACTAATGAATTAGTTAATTACTACTAATGAATTAGTTAATTACTACTAATGAATTAGTTAATTACTACTAATGAATTAGTTAATTACTACTAATGAATTAGTTAATTACTACTAATGAATTAGTTAATTACTACTAATGAATTAATTAATCACTAATAATTTAATTAATTAATCACCAAGTAATTAATTGATCCCTAATGAATTAATTAATCTCCTATAGACTAAAACTTACTAAATTAGTCACTATTTAATTAATCCCCTCTTTTTCAGTGTCAATCACAACAACAAGAAGATGAAGTTGGCTCTAAAAAGTCTAGAAACGCGTACCAAAAAAGTCGCTGAAATCAACGAGTGGACCAGAAAAATTCTTGCCGTTCAGGGGTACGAAAAAAACAGATAATGTGACCAATTTTTTGCTCTGTTTTATTATTTATTTTTTAAACTTTATCATGTAAAATAATTAATTTTTATTATAAAAAATAATTAATATATATTATGAAAAATAATTAATATATATTATGAAAATAATTAATATTTATCAAGAAATAAAATTAATTTTTAGGTAAACTCCTAGTTTAGTTGACTCTAAAACTCTACTAAACTAGGAAGCGGTCCATGTACCCGCATGAGTAATTTCAGTCTTCCGCATACCTTTCCACTTGTAGAATGTTCCAGGTTTAAAAATTGAAAACATTTTCTTGAATAGTTGAAGGATGGAAAATATTTTAAAAGTTCATATTTTTTTTCAATCGTAAAACATTCTCTTGAATAGTTGATCGGTATTATAGATACATATTACATTCAAATAATATTTCAATTGTAAAAATCATAATAGTTATTTTACAACTGTCATAATATCATAAAATAATTTGAACTTATTTTTATTGTTCAACGCTATAGTATAGGATCTATGCACCCGCTTCCTAGTTTAGTTGACCCGATCCAAGGGTCAACTAAACTAGGAGTTTACCAATTTTTATTATGAAATATAATTAATTTTTATTGAGAAATTCAATTATTTTTTATTCAGAAAAAATAATGATAATAAATATTGAATAATAATCATTAGCTACATATTGTTTTTTCTTATATGACCGAAAACGTGAAACTGACCGATAATTCGTTACTTTCCCTATATAGTAACTTTTACTATTATTTATAAGGTAGAGGTAGAGTAAATGTGGAACCGTCCAATAATTCAGAACTTAACCCACTCATCAATTATTACTACTGGAAATAGTTATATAAAATAACTTAAATTGTCCATATCCTCTTTTCTAATTATCTGTTCAATTTCAGAGGAGAAAAGGAGGAGGTAAAAGAGGTGGAAAAAGAGGAGGTGAAGGAGATGGAGGAGAGTGCTAAAGAGGAGGCTGTGGGAGGAGCTACCAAAGAGGAGGAGGATGATGACTCCGATGTCATTCTAGAGGATGATTGTGAGGGTGAGTTTGTAGCAAAACAACAACCTAGAAACTGATCTTAAATATTCTACAAAATTAAAGCAACGCTGATTTCAGATTAAAAAAAGAGGAAGGAAAATTTACCTTCGGCAAATTGTTTTTAACAAATCTTTTCCCCGTCGTCAGATGGCGCTTATCACACAGAAATGGACTCTGCTCTTCAGTCAGCTTACCTGAACAATGCTGAGGAATCTTTTGCTAGAATAGTACATATGGTCATGACTGGGGCAGTGGGCGTGGACTATCAGGTGAGAAAGTATCTGATCTTCAAAGAAATTTAATTAATTAATGGTAGGTATTCAAAGAGTTTAATTTAACTCTGTTGGCACCTGGCTATCAGGTTAATCACTTGGTCATCATTAGCACCATCTTGAATTTATATTTTGATAACTATTGGATATGCTTTTTTGAAGCTTTTTTCTATCTTTGATTAGTGTGTATCTATGCTAGCTACCAGGTAGCAATGAGGTGAAGTGTGCCAAGCATAATTTTCTTACAGATAATGTTTTAAGGGTAACTCTTCTTTGATTGGTCGGCTAAGAGGGAGGAAGCGACAACAAGGGGCGGAGCAATGAACCATTTTTGCTCCGCCTCTTGCTGGCTCCTCCTACTTGCATATTTGTATTAATTGAGCTAAATTGCATTTCAAAAAATATGATCTTTGAAACTCTCAACATAGAATATAGATAGCTGTAATGAAGTTAGTTGTATCCCCTAGTTTGTTGTACTGGACATTTCATGATTGTATAATAGTCTGGCATGGGGGTTTCAGGGTGCGGTAGTCAATCTCCTTAGCCAATCAATGCGTTAGCAACCTTAAAAACATTAACCTAAAAAACTCATACGCAGACGACAAGGAAAATTATTTTTAATTCTTAGTGCTATCCATTTTACCATTTAGCAATGAGGTGAATCTATGCTACCACGTGTAGGTATCTATGCTATGATTATAGAATTGCTAGTAACGATAAAACTTTTTCTTTCAGCACTCCGTGACTCAGGTGACACCCCTTATGGTTGCCTCTGGAAGGGGTCACCTCACTGTGATGGAGCAGTTATTAGCTCTAGGGGCATCTCTTCGCCTCACTTCATCCAATGACCTGACTGCCTTTGGGTGGGCTAAGCTCAGTGACCAGAAGGCGGCCATGGACCTCTTGAAGTGCTACGGGTGAGGGGAAATAAATCAGAAATATTTACTTTCTAAATAGTAGCCCCAATTTTGTTAATTCGTAATTTTGCCTTTTGAATTTGAGTTGTTTTAATTCAAATTTCAAAACTATTATTCAAAGTGCATAATGAATTAAATTATGTAGCTAAGGAATTTTCAAATTTAAATTTCTAAAAAGTGAAATTTTAATTGCGAAATAATCAAATACAAACACACTCTACAGAATCTAAATATCTGAATGTTGTTAAAGCCACATTTCTCTCTGACTGCTTCTTCATAGTCCCTTGTATTCATTTCGCTCTTTTAAGCTTTGTGCTGTTTAACGTTTAACCCATTGACAAAATGATTATTTTTCTCTTCCAGTGCCAGTGTTGGGGTGAGTGTGGAGGAAGAGTGTGGGGGCAGTGACAGTCCCCCGGTGGAGGCTAGTGATCTCCCCCACCCCCTTGACCTAGATGGTGATGACATGCAAAGACTCAGTGCCTACGAACTGTCTATCAGTGATGAGATGTGTGATGTGGACCTCATTAACAGCCTCTGCTACAAAATACATTCTACTGAGAAAAAAGGTGAGGACTTTGAAACTTTAGTTTTGTATTCTAAAGGGCCGTACACACGTAGGGTTTTTTAAGTCTTTCCACCATAGTTTTTGCTAAGCTCCTCCTACTTCATCCATGAGAGTATAAGAAAAAACGATATAATTATTATTTATTTTATTTGGTATCCATGATACGGTATCCTGGATACCAACTAAAATAAATAATAATTATGTCGTTTTTTCTTATATACTTAAAATGTTTAGTGGAAAAAGTAGGAGGAGCTTAGCACAAAGTCTGGTGGAAAGACTTAAAAAAGCCTACGTATGTAATTCCCTCAACTGATTTTAGTATTTTTTTGATTGCTTTTAGTAGTTTTTTCTAACCCGTTCTTGTTACTCTAATTGTTT
Source organism: Caprella mutica (assembly GCA_947561585.1). Lineage (NCBI taxonomy): Eukaryota > Metazoa > Arthropoda > Malacostraca > Amphipoda > Caprellidae > Caprella > Caprella mutica. Next base: position 26,866 of record CANNZV010003330.1, read on the forward strand.
TGTTTTCCCAACATTTTGGTTTTCAAATTGAATAAAAAATTGATATTGATTTCAATTTCCTCAAACTTTACTAAAAAATTTTTAAAATGTTTTCTGTTTTCGATCTTTAGTTATTTAAATAACTTCTTGATTATCCTTTTAATTATGTTTATCATTTATTACTTCAGCAACTAATTTGGTGGTTATTATTATAGCTAATCTACGATAGCTAGCTATATGATATCAGAAACAAAAAAAAATTGCCCCTGCAAAGCCTATAAAGTTTTCAAATTGATAATCCAAGCAGCTTTTCTTCTGAACTGCTTCATTAGAATTGTTTTTAATTTTTACAATGAATTTAAATGGTTTCACGATTTTTAGTATAATTTATCTATCAAACATGAGGTCTCGATCTGTTTTGTAGTAGCAGTAGCTAATCTAAATATTTCCTATTTCTAAGCATTCTAATTCCTCCCCCTCTTCTAACATTACTCCTCCTCCTCTAACATTGCTCCTCCTCCTCTAACATTGCTCCTCCTCCTCTAACATTCCTGTATGTTGCAGGTGCCATCCTCATCTTCTTGCCAGGGTATGACAGCATAGTGTCCTGTAGAGACATCATACAGAGTGAGGAGCAGAGGTACAACAAAGCGGGGGGAAGAATTAACATCTACTGTCTCCACTCTAATATGCCTGTGAGAGAAACTGGAACTGAATTAACCCTTTACTGTATTCCTTCTTTTATTTGATTCTTTTCTTTTATTTGATTCTTTTTCATTTTGAAATCACTACCGTTGTTTTTCTTTCAATTTTTCAATTTTATGTAATTTTTTCATTTTTAATCGTATTTTCAATTGATTTTATTCTTGTTCAATCCTTGGCTATGGTTGTTGTTGTGCATCATTTCACTTATAACTTCATCAGTACTTTATTTACTTTATTTGAGTTTTAAAAGAAAGAACATAGCTATGTCCTTTTATTTTATCGCCATCGGTGGAATATTAAATTTATATTTCCTTGAAAATTGACTTTTCGTGTAATGGTTTTGAAAATAATTCACGAGGGTAAGTTTCGAGTTATTGGACGGTTCCACATTGCCGATCATACAAAGAAAGAGTGTAGGTTGGTATTAATGATTATTATTAAACATATTTTATGAAGTAGCTATCTTTGATTCGTGCAGTTATCATTGATATCAAGTGAAATAATGAGTTAAAATATTAAATCATAAAAAAAACATTCTTATATGACCGAAAATTGGGAACTGTCCGGTAACTCTGAACTTGCCCTTTAGATAATTCAGTTTAATTCATTAAAGATTCTTCAGAGTGCAAATTAACTTTATTTTGCTTGTGATTATTTTAAACCTCTTCTCCACATGATAAACTATTATTGTTTCACTTCTACAGTGAAACTCCTGAGTTATGATGTATTGGTTACTTCATAACTCAGGTGCACTAGATAGTTTTCTATGAATAAAATCATAGAAAACTATGATCTTTAAGGGATAACTATGACTCGATTCTTGACGTATATCATTTTCTATAGTTTAAACATAGAAAACTACTTCATAACTCAAGTGCATTTCATAACTCAGGTCCTCCATAACTCGAGTGCTTCATAACTCGGGAGTTCACTGTATGTACATCAAAAGATCCGTTAAACTTTACATTTTGTCACTCTAACCCACTTCATTCCAGTCCATAGATCAGAAGAAGGTCTTCAAACCGTCTCCAGAAGGCTGCCGCAAGATCATCCTATCGACTAACATTGCAGAGACGAGCATCACCATCAATGATGTGGTCTACGTCATCAACTCCGCTAAAATAAAAGAAATCAACTACGACAGTGTTACTGGAGCCTCGTGTCTAAAAGAGGTGTGTGTGGAGAGATAGGGTAAGTTACGAGTTAACGACCCGTTCCACATTTTCGATTGTCTAAAATATATATAATTTTACATTTCAATTGGTATCCATGATACTTGAAGGTATCATGGATACCAACTGAAATGATGAGTTATGAAGTTGAAGTAAGGATACATTTTTCTTACATGATCAATAATGTGGAACTGGTCAATAACTCGCAAGTTACCGTAATGGACTTTTCATATTGGGAGCTACTCCAATAAACTGTGTATTGTAGCGGATATTAACAGAACAAAATGTATATAGCAAATGATTTTTACTCTATCTTGTTATTTAGAAATCTTTGTATTGAAACCAATTTTCAATATATTTTCTTAACGACTACTGAAAATAACGTTATTTTCATTGGCAGGTTTTCGCCAGTCAAGTATCGGCTTTACAGCGCAGAGGCAGAGCCGGCAGATGTCAGCCTGGCATAGCCTTTCATTTGGTGTCCCGGGAAAAGTTCAACAAGTTGCCTAAGTATCAGACTCCTGAAATCCTTCGGTATCCGCTACAGGAGTTGTGTCTGCACGCCAAACTACTCGCACCGGCCAATGTACCGATAGCGGACTTCATCACCAAAGCAATTGAACCGCCTTCTCTGATGGTGGTGCGAAATGCGGTGCAACTTTTGAAGGCAAGATCTTTAAAAAAAATTATATATAAAAGTAGAAAATCCTAAAAAATAATTCTTAACTTTTACAGGTAGAGAAGACCTTCAAAGAAATTATAAAAATAAGTTAAAAGGAAAATTGATTAATTTTTTTTAAATCATCAAAATTTTTTTTAATAGAAATGAAGACAAGACTTTAAAAATAGTGTGTAGGACGTCGTTGAAACGAAACATATTACTTAATACGTTGCGTGCTGAAGTCAAAAACCAGGTTTCCACTGCATTGCGGGAGTTTGAAAGTTCCACCATATCTATACTAGTAACGCAATTGAGCTGAAATTTTGTGTGGTTCATATCCGTGGTTAGTACTACCAGTTGCACAAATAAAATCGCATGTCCACCGGTGGGCATTTCGCAATGTGAAGCATCTGGTTCTACTGCATTACGGGGTGCCCACCAGTGGTTACTGCTTGATGTCAAAAAACGGCACGTCTGATACTCTTTTTTTTTCAATTATTCAAGTTTGTAGATAAATGTTTATTATTTCTCGGTGGTAAGAATGAATATATAATCATACAAAAATTAACATATGTCAACTATCATAAAAATATTATTATAAATTTATAAGTCAGCTGTTATATTTTATTCTGATCTATTTCTCGTAGCTACCAAAGAACGTGTCTTACATACGATTTTTTTTTTATGGTATATGAAGAAATTTTGATAATCCCAATGAATTTTCATTTCCGTGTGATGTTCTGAATGATTCTAGTTCAGAATAATGCATTTGTGAAAATGACTCGAAATTTGTTAGGAGATGAATTCACAAAAATGAGTTAGCCAAAAAGTTACAAATTCTAATCAGAAAGTGAAATCATTCTGTCCTGCCTGACATGGACATCCATACATCCCATATTTCAATTTGCGGCATGAAATATAAATCAATTTTCACTACATATATAGGTACCTATGGTCTACTTAATTTTTAAAATATGATCAGTTGCTTAAAGAAATTTGATTTCCCATAATATAGCAATTAGAAATATAGTTTTATTCGAAAAAATTATTTTAATTTTCTCAATTTCAATGCAAATTGTTATAGGAAATGCAATATTTATTAGTTGTCAAATTCCATGATTAATGATCGTGATAATTTTCATTCAGTTGTAAACTCAATACATATTTAAAAAAAAAGTCAAAATATAAAATTTTCCCGTTTATACAAAGTTTTTGAAGATGATAAAGTTTTTTTTAGATGACCCACCGGTGGGTCACCCCGCACGCAATGTGTTAAATTAATTTTTGTGTTTATTTAATTTTCTGTTTAAAACTATATTTTGATTGATTCTTGAGTCCTTGCTGTTATTCTGACTTATTCAATGATTTTTTCTTGTTGTTCAGAATATGGAGGCTATTGATGGATGGGAGGAAGTGACAGCTCTGGGTCACCACCTCCTGGAGTTGCCCCTACCTCCCAGACTGGGTAAGATGGTCCTCATTGGCACCATTTTGAAGTGTTTGGACCCTGTGCTCACCATAGCAGCCTGTCTGGCCCATAAGGACCCCTTCATACTTCCTAAGTTCGGTCAGGATAAGGCGGTGCTAAATCGGGTGAAGCGCTCCTTTGGGGGTAATGTCTACAGCGACCACATGGTCCTGGTGAAAGTGTGTTTGGAGTGGCAGAAAAGTCAGCGGCAAGGAAACGACCGGGATTTTTGTGCTAAAAATTTTGTCAGTGCCGCAACCATGGAAATGATTCACGGTATTAAGGGACAGGTCCTTGCACAGCTCAAAGGAATGGGTTTCATCAAAGTCAGGGGCCCATATGGGGACCTAAAGGACTGCAACATCAACAGCGACAACTGGGCCATGGTCAAGGCTGCCATAGTTTCCGGCATGTACCCCAATCTGATCCGCATAGACCGAGAGCAGGTTATTCTGCGTACCCAGAAGCAAAGCACCATACGACTCCACCCCAGCTGTACACTGTACGATCTCAATGAGAACAGTACGGGTAGACTGGCCCCGAAGGCCATGGTTAAAATGCTGCCCACTGATTGGCTGGTGTACGAAGAGATGCTCATGACCGGCATGATAGCCACCACCCGCACCGTGACGGTAGTGTCACCACTGACTGTGCTGCTGATGGGCGGTCCTACCAGACTACCACTGCACGCCATATCCACTTCGGTACTTGATGATGGTGAGTGTGGAACTCTGTGGTTTTGTACAGTTTAAACCTGTTAAAATAGGCATAATCACGTTCAAACACGATATAATCATAAACATTCATTCTTGTTCAAACTTGTTAAAATATATACAACCACGTTCATTTTTTATAACATGCATGAAAACGTTCAAAATTGTTTGAATATGCATAAACACGATCTATTTTGTTAAAAAAATGCATGAACTCAGATTTGTTCAAAGTTGTTGAAGTATGGGTAGTTAAGCTGTAACATGTGTAACCTCTTTAAAATATCTTACCAATTTGTATTTCTCTCCCCAGGCAGTGACAGTGAGAGTGAAGAACAGCCCCTCAACACTTACGGCAGACTGCGACTAGATGACTGGGTGCAGTTTGTAGGTTCACCCGATGACTTGCACTCCATGCTGCAGTTGAGACACAAACTTCACGCCATTTTACTCAGGAGGTAAGAACTAGTAGTTAATTTAATTATTTATGACAAACTTCACGCCATTTTACTTACGAGGTAAGAACTAGTAGTTAATTTAGTTATTTATGACAAACTTCACACGCTATTTTACTTAGGAGGTAAGAACTAGTAGTTAATTGAGTTATTTATGACAAACTTCACGCCATTTTACTTAGGAGGTAAGAACTAGTAGTTAATTGAGTTATTTATGACAAACTTCACGCCATTTTACTTAGGAGGTAAGAACTAGTAGTTAATTGAGTTATTTATGACAAACTTCACGCCATTTTACTTGGAAAATAAGTAGAACACTATTTATTGAATTGTTCCACATCTTCGATCATAATAAGAAGAAAAAAATGTAATAATTAAAATAACCAGTTAGATATTAATTATATACTTTTAATAGTATGATCAAAAATGTGGAAGCGTCCAATAACTTGGAACTTACCCTACATGTAATGATGAGAATGATAATATAGCTAAATATTTTATATCTTCCAATGACGATGTAAGTTAATAATTTCTAGGGTTGTGACAATATGCTTTTGAAATCATTGATCCTGAAAATATTATAGACGAAGAGAAATAAAAAGTATTGAATGGTTCTACACCAGCGGTATATAGTATTCGATACCATTTCATTTCGTCTGTGATATTCTTAAGATCTATAATTTTAAAAGCATATTGTCACAACCATACCCTTCTTAACACCTTCAGGCTGAAGGCGCCATCCAAGGGCGTGTCACAGGGCGATGATGACGTCATCAGAGTAGTTGCCAAGTGTCTCCTGACTGAAGACATCAAAGTTGGAATTATCAACCAAAAAGAAACAGCAGCAAACTCTCTTGTTGGTGAGTTGAAACTAAATAATAATAATAAAAATAGCTATATAAAACTTTACTCGGTTTTATTCAGATTATTATTATTTTTCATATTTAATGATTTGATAATTTTTTACATACGTAAATCTTGCAATGGACACCAATTATTGTAACCTGTTTTAAAATGTTATACTATATATTTTTGATAATTTTTTGCATAGGATCGAAAAGGGGGATAACTGAGAATTCAATGACTTAAAATTTCTAGTTCCTGCCTATTTAATTCACATTTTCATGATATGATTATTCAAGACTGATTAGTATTAATTTCTGTCTTGTAAAGCAGTGAAGCCGATTGAATATTTGAAGATTATTAGTGCCACATCTTTTTCCACATTTCAGAAAAAAAAGTTCATTCATAATTTAGTGAATTTTATAAGAATTCTTTTGAATGTTGATACTTAATTCGTAGCTAGATGAGTATTTTGATACACTCAAAAAGGTTGTTTCTTCAGTCTAAAATTTTAAAAATATAGTAAAAAGCGCATAAGGTTTTTGAGATATTTTCTTTGCTGCATAATTTTCTATCAGTGCCGATAGAATAATGTTTTTAAGGATAACTTTCTTCTGATTGGTTGGATAGGAGTAGAAGCCAACAGGGGGCGGAGCATCAAACCGTTTGTGCTCCGCCCCCTTATAACCCCTCCTCCTTGCATATAGTTATGAGTGTAATTAAATTGCCTTCCAAACAATAAGAACTTTGAAAGTATCAACATATATTAATATTTTACTTCTGATTGATTCCTGAACATTTTCTGCCAAAATTAAATTTTATAATCCATAATAATTCATTGACTTCAATTAGCTATCTGTTTAAACTTTATTTTCAAATTTAAATCAGTTATCATTATTTATAACTTTTCAGATTCCAAGCAATGGCACTCCTCCCCATCCCCCTCTTCCTGCTCCTCCCCCTCTTTCACTCCATCGAGAGGGGGAAGGGGGGGAGGTTACCCCTCCACCTCCTCTGGTAGAAACACCCCCTCTGGAAGGGGAGCTCCTCCTAGAAACAGAAACAACACAGCGTCTCCACGGGGCAGAGGTGAGATCTTGTTTTATCTTCATTTAGACATTTTGTACCCAGTCTAGGAAATATTTAAGACCGACCCTCTAGCGCGAAAACCCGAACCCAAAAGATATTTCTGACAGAACCTCTACACCAAATAAATAACGCAATTGCTTCTTATAGCCTGAAAATTCATAACCTCCCCCGATAATTACAGGAAACGACAAAATTACTTTGCGATTTTGAATCTGTAAAATTTATTGCCTTACCAGCGGACTATTTTGGGGTCTGTTTTTCGCGCGGAAGTTCCAAAAACTATTTTTACTTTTTTTCATTATTTTAAAAATGCCCTTTTCACTATTTTCAAGTATTTTGAAAATGCATCTTTCATTATTCTCATAATTTTTAAAATACATATTACATTATTTTGTAAAATGCATTTTTCCTTATTTTTAAAATGCATTTTCAGTTTGAAAATCTATATTGTAGCTAATCTCTATTCATAGTTTTTCATTATGATAAATATCATTCATTCCCTGACTTAATTTCAAATTACACTTTAGGTTCGTTCAGAGGTTCGGATGGAGACAACATGGACTACCTAGCCACGGAGCTGAAAAACCTCGCCACAGGCAGTGCCTCCAAATCCCCTTTGGGAGGGGGCCGGTATTTCGTTCTGCGCTTCAACGGCTACAGAGAACTCGAGAGTTCCTTCCAGAGCAGCACTTGGGTCCTATCCGACAGTGAGAAAAGCATCGGAGAAGCCTTCGGCGCCAATCCTGTCATTGTGATTTTCATTTCTGCTAATGGTCAGGCCCAGGCTTGTGGCAAGGTCCTGTCAAAGGACCTCAGGACCATCAGACTGCAGTGGCTCTTCAAGAATAGTTTGCCGCACCATTTCTCAAGAAATATCGGGTCTGCTGCCGAGGGACCCATTGGAGAGGCCAAGAGTGGGCAGGTGCGATAAATTAACCAGGTTCTTGTACAGTAAAACTCCTCTATAGTGAACTAATTTGTGAGAAGATTTGCCGTCAGTTTTTAGAAAAGTAATTGCTATTCTGTTCACTATTCAGTCTACATCCTAACTCATTCACTATAGAGGAGTCAATTTTTTAGTCCATTTAAATTTTTAAGCTTTATACTTTTTTTTTAATTTTTATAAGCTAAATATTTTAGCTTGTGCTTGTCCGTAATATTTTACTGCAATTCTAAAAGTAAAGAAAAAAGTCCAATATTGTAACTTATAATTAGTCAATTAACTGGATGCTTTTTAATTTGTTTCAAGCCAACTTTGAACTTTTTTTGCTCTACTTTTTGCCATACAAATGTTGTACTTGTATAAAGAAAACCTATAGCGGCAATTTTGGTACATAGGCTGGCCGTTGTAAAATCTTTTACCTGTACATTATTTTGAAAGTTGTGGTTCTCATTAAATTTATTAATCACAATTTGTACCTAATGTTAATTAATAATTATTTTTTTACAGGAGGTTAGCCAATCCGTTGGCAGGCAAATAATGGACCACTGGCAAAACCATCCCAACAACCATGGTAGGCACCAGAAACAGAACCCCTACCAACAACCTTACTACCACAACCCGCCCCACCATCCTTTCAACCAGAACTTCATCCAAGGAGGGGGAAATGGTGAAGGTGGAATTGGGGGTGGGGGAATGATTTCCCCTGGTGGAAGGGGTGGAGGCTTCAACCAGAAATACCCACGTGGGGGTGGATACGGTGGAGGGTTCAGGTCCAACTACAGACGATAAATATCTTTGTGGTGGAGTAAGTTACAGATTATTGATCGCTTTCACATCTTCAGTCATACATAAAAAAAAATATTATTTAATTTTAATTGGTCATTAAAATAACAATCACTATATCGTGTTTTTTCTTATATGACGAAGATGTGAAACTGATCGATAATTAGTAACTTACCCCAATGTATGTTTATGTTTGATCGATGTAATTATATTTGTAACGTGAACATTAATAAACGGTTCGCTTTATGTCATACGCAATACAGTCTAATTAATTTATTAGTAACAGTACATTAACTGTGAATGGTAATTATATAGAATTTCATTTAGAAGGAAATATTTATTAGTTGAATTAATGATTCTTAAGTAAGATTAGTACAATTAATTACATGGCAAAATATGTTAATTTAGACGATTTTCTATCATGTGTATCTTTTGTAAATTAACTCGATATAAATGTTATTTATCATAGAGAATAATTTAATTACCTTTTCTTTTCCTTAATTGTATAAAAAGACAATCCATATTTTGTTTGACTGTCCTGAAAATTTTCAAATAGTCCAACTACAGCAATCTGCAGATTGCTGTCCCAAAATATGGCCCACTCTCCATGAACGGGGTGAAGACCTAATAAGTTTCTCAGTTGCAGCTAGTTTATAACCATAAAGCTTTATCTTAAATGTTTTCTCCATTCCGAAACCGCAAAATGTTTTGCAGACTGCTCCAGCTTACAAGTCGCAGTGAGCTTAGCTGTTTTGATGAATCACTTAGGCCCCTTTCATATGGACGTTTTCCTCATGCCGCAGGAAAAAATAATGCTACGCCTGAATAAACGTAAGTTTTGTATGTCCACTTAGATTGGGCTTTATTTCAAGCTGCATTTTTGTTGTCGCGGCATGAAAAAACGCCCCGTGTGAAATAGACCTCAGATATACCGTTGCCAGTATGACCAATGTTGAGCTGTCAGCCGATTCTTGGGTTCAGGCAACTTTACCGGTTGGACTGAGTTGTAAGAGAGCTGGAGACATTTCCTTGCCTGCTTTTGTGTCTTCAATGTATTCTGCGAGAGATTTGGTTGAAACTTTTCTTTCTAATATTAATGTAGTGGAAACTGGAGAGCTTACGGATGCAGTTGGGACTCGGAGGCGGGGTTTACAGGCCGGTCTCCCGGTACCAGTCCATGAGTTCAGTCAAAAAAAGGGGATAGACCACGGGCTCATACATTAATGAAGAATCTGTTGGCTAGAGCTGATCAGGTGGCAAGAGCATGACTGCTATCCGCAGTCATGCGATTCCCATACCGTCATTGGGTACACAGCTTGATCTAGAGGTCCCGAGGGTAGCCATTGCTCTCAGAGTTGGTGCCAGAGTTTATGAACCTCATTCATGCCGCTGTGGTAGTGGGATGGATGTCAGAGGACTGCATGGCCTATCTTGTAGGTACAGTTCTGGGCGTCACCCAAGACATGCGGCAATGAATGATGTTGTAAAACGAGCTTTGCAGAGAGCAGGACTCCCTTCAGTGCTTGAGCCTCCTGGGCTTGACAGAGGTGATGGTAAGCACCCAGATGGTATTACTGTGTTTCCTGACATGAATGGAAAGAGTCTGATTTGGGATTGCATGTGTGTTGACACATTAGCCGAGATTCACTTCCATGATTCCGCGGTTGGGGCTGGATCAGCTGCCGGGTTGCAGAAAAATACTTAATACGACCTCCTCAATCATGAAGTCCGTAGGTAGAAGCCATGTTGAGACAACGAACGATTCAAGGGATTTTACATTTTCGAACATGTGAGAAAAAAGTAAAATAATTTAAATTTAAGTTAATGGTTATGTTTATTGAAATAAAAGTTAGATAGTCTTTTAAATACTTTTTATTTCATGATCGAAAATGCGTAATTTACTTTATCTTAAAATTTTGCCGATTCTTCCTGAAAAATAAACAATATGATTAATTTTATTTTTAAATAAATAACTGGTTTTTCGCAAATAAAAAAATAGAAACAGTCATTTATTTATGTACAGATAGATAAAATCAAGAATGAATACATAGGAATCATTAAAGATATATCTAAATAAAATATACTAGTGTTCATTATTGCAGGAAAGCTACTCGGTGCTCTACCAAGAGGCAATAGTTCTTAAAAAAATCAAATTCCATACAGTTTCTAATTATATTGGAAATATCTAACACAAGCTACATAAACATCACATATTAAAACCACATATCCTTAAATAAATGCCTAATTTAAATAAACTGTAAACAGTTTGTCTTCTAAACGAATCTTTGGGAGGCATCTATTGTTATTTGATTAAAAAAAAGTTCCATCTTTTACATTCTGGTAACAATTTGATTATTTTGTTTCATCCTTTGGAACATCCACTTTTTTCTTAACTGAAGAGTTAGGTTCACTCTTTGGTTCTTTTTGTCCAATGGAAGTGGGCGTAGAGGAGGATTCAGTTTGGGCGGAGATTGGGTTTTTGGCGGAGTCACGGGAAAGGGATTCTTCGTGGCTTTTTTTCGAGGAATCATCGGAAGAAACGGGATCTGTGGTTTTCTTGCTGGTTGGGCCACCATCAACAGAGGAAGAGGTGGAGATCTTGCTACAGGGGGCGGAGACTTTGCTAGAAGGGACGGGGACTTTGTTAGAAGAGGGAGGGGTTACAGTAGATTGGGAGGAGCTTTTAGATTGTGAGGAATCCCTACTCAAGTTCGAGGAGCTTCCTTTATAAGAAGAATCTTTTGATGAAGAAGGAGAGGAGCTTTGTTTTTTGGAGGAATCCTTTGCTATGGAGGGAAAAGCTTTTGGCATGGAGCTAGTTTTCTCTTTTGCGTCACCTTTTACGGATGAAGTGGAGGATCTCTTCGAAGATTCTTTAGATACGCCTGACGATGAAGTTCCCTCACCGGTGACACTGGAAGCGATTGCTGGAGTTTTTAACTCAGAACTTTTCTCATCTTTCTTTTCAGACAGCAAAAAAGATTCCCTTTTATGCATCCTAAATTTTTTATGGACAATAATTTTCTCTTCTGCTGGAATGTCAGTTTGATCTTTCAGTTCTTTCGTCACAGAAGAAGATAGGGCAACATTTTTATCAGTTTCTCCAGATGGCTTTGGAGTTTTAGAGTCAGATTTTCCTGTAGAAGAAACATTTTTCGATTCTTTGACTTCAGTTTTCTTGTCAGAAGAACTTGTTTCTTTTTGAGGTGCCGAGCTTTTCTTGTCTGAACTAGTTTCAGATTTTGAAACTTTGACATCACTCAAAATCACGGGAGAGGCCAAGAACTTGTCTGACTTTGATTCCTTTCGGTCTTTCTTCGAATCCTTTGATGAATTATCTTTCGAATTCCTTCTGGAAGAGGATTTCTTATCTTTCTCTTCTGTGGATGATCTTCGTGCGCTTCTTTTATCATCGACATTTTTATCTTTGCCCTCTTTGGGAATTTTGACGCTCATTTTAGCCAAAAGTTTCTTAGGTATTCCAGATGTGGATTGCCACACAGGATCAGATTCTTCTTTTTTCAATTTTTCTTTTTCTTCGTAAAAATCTTTACTTTTGGAGACGAGTTTATCCGAACTACTTCTTTTGATCAATTTCTTCGGAACTGCGTCAGTATCATCACTGTCATCGGATTTAGAAGATTGCTTCTTAGTTGAAGGAACTTTATGATCTGATGAGAATTTCTTATGTTTATGCTTCATCTTTGATTCATCTGATTTAGGTAATTTTTCCTCAAGAGATTTACTCTTTTTTGGAGATTTTCTGAAATCTCTCATAGATGGAGAGTTTTTATTCTTTGGAGAATCAACATCGCTTCCTTTAGACGTTTCCTCATCAATAACTTTAGGGGGTTCTTTCATTTCTTCGTCAGTTCCTCGACTGGATCTTCGAGGGTTCCTCACATCTTCATCACGATATTCTTCAAGGGATTTCTTACGTAGTTTAGAGGAGTACAGCTGATCGTCATCTTTCTGCGCCACAGATTCTGAAGAACTGGACCTACCTCTTTTCTGTACAGGTTTTGATGGTCGAATCGTCCTTTTGATTTTACTCTCTTTAGAAGAACTGCTAGGATCTTTACTCTTGCTCACTATTTTGCTACTTTTAACCCCCATATCCTTAGAAGGTGAGCCAAGTGACGAGGCTCTCCTGTGTTTTGACCGTGTGATTATGTCCTTACCTTTCTTACTGGACCCTACATCTTCCTTACTCTTATCGACTTTCTTTGATGGTGAAGAGAATTCGCTACTCTTCACTTTCTCCAAAGATTTACTTCTACTCTTCTTGGGAGGACTCTTAAGAGGAGATCTGCCCCTCTTTTCCAAGTCACCAGATGGTCTCTTTTTGGTTGTGCTCGTGTTCACAGTCCTGGAAGATAAGTCAGTTGTTCTACTGATATCCTCTAGTTTAATGGACACCTGTTTCATCTTCCTTTTAGATGGCTTGTGGGTAGAAGAAGAAGGTGGACTGCTTAGCCTCTGAAGATGACGACGACTGACTCTAGGACTGGTCTTCACTTCTTCTTTCATAGGTACAGGACTCTCACTCTTTCTCTTCTTTACAATATTGCCTTTGGTAGTCTCATTCAATCTCTTCTTTCGTCCACTATCTTTCTCTGGTGTTTTAGGCTTCACTTCTTCACTTGTAATAGCTTTATCAGAAACAGAAGGCTTGGAATCAACCACATCAGTTTCTTCTTCATCATCCTTCTCGTTTTTGCGGGCAAAAGCAGCAGGTTTGAGCTTATCGAACGCCACTTCTGTGCTCATGTTCTTCATGTGAGCTTTGAGAATATCTTGAAATGTGGACTTGATTAACTGGGACTGCATCGCAAGGTTGAACTGTTTGATGGAGGGAGGGACTCTAGTTAAAAGACCTTCTTCATCTAGGGTGTAGCCGTGCGTCTTTCCCCAAACTTTGACTGCTCCGGCAGGTATGAGAGGACAGTACATCAAGCCGAGTCTTCCGAGCATTTTGAAACGAGTTAGTTCAGGCAAGCACAATGGCTTCAGCCTCTTACAGCTCCGACAGTCCAAAGATTCCAAGGTTTCCCCTAACTTCTCTGCAATAATGGCTATGGTATTCACAGTCACTAGCATACAGTGACTCAAATCCAAGTGCACTAATTGGAGTTCATTGCACAGTTGCTTCACCGTTGTGTCTCCGATGAAGGCGTTTGCCAGGGATAAGTGCGTGAGGTTGATCATTCGGGAGGTCTGGACGTTACGGAAGCCAGGTCTTCTAGATGCCGGAACTGAAAGCAAGGCGTCAATTGAGTCATTGTTAATGCCTTCACAGAAGTTGAGGTTGAGTTTCTTAAGTGGTGGGCTGAAGCAGGTGGTTATTACCCTGATTTCACCCCACGAAAGACCCTCGAACTCAGCGTCTCGAAGTTGGGGCAAGCGTGTAAGGAGCCACAACAGCTGATCTTGTGATATTTTGACAAAGTTCAGAGTGAGTTTCATTGGCTGTCTTCTGACGATACCCTCCAACATAGTGGGGGTTATTTCCTTGTTGGGAGGAATGGTGATGTGGGGCCAAAGTGACGGATGGATGGACCAACGGGCCCACTCCCTGCAAACCCGCATCACATTGAGTATATCCTTCACACCGAGGTACTTGAAGATCCCCAGCAGAACCAAACCGCACATTTCAGGTCCTTTTCTCTGAAACCCAGATTGTGTGACGTCATCGAGACCAGCGTCAGCCCGACTGATTTCAATTGGAGTGGGACGAATGACCCATTGGGGGGTGACTAGCGTCTTGGTTACTCGGGCCTGCAGCTCATCCCAGGTGGGCATTGGTGGAGCTATGGGTGTCCCATTCTGTGAAAAGAAGACATAGTAGTTTTCAACTTAATCACGTTGACTAGGTATTTGTACACACATTTGTCCCACCATGTATATTACTGAAAGACGTAATGGTACACATATTTACCACTGTCAATGTTCTAAACCCTAATTAAATTGTGACTATGTGAACTACAACTATACCACTGTTTTAATCATACAGACAATACCAAGATACCATGCTCCTCTCGCTATCGTGGGACATGTGACAGAAGAAATTACAGAAACTTGGAATTTCGGAAACATTAGTTAGGTTAGACTGCGTTTTGAATACATGTAGTGAACGTGTTAATGAATTATGAACTTTTCATAAGATTTTTATAATTTGAAATCATGCAATGTTTTGGGGGTTAAACTTCCTTTTTAAAATGAAAGGCCATGTTGCTGATGTCAAAAGGAAGTTAAATACAAGGAACAAGAAGAAGCAGTCAGAAAGGAAAGTGACTCCATGCAGCAGAAAAGCTACTCAGTGAATGCAGTCACTTATCAAGGAATGTGACAAAAAGAGACACAAACACCGGTGGCTGCACTAACGGTTGAAAGAGGAAAATGAAGAGGCGATGGTTTAAATAAAGCCTACAAGTCTACCTAACACAAAAATCTAATACCTCGTAGTTGAAGAGCATAACCCTAGCGCTATCCTCTAAAGTAGCGTTATAAAAATATTATAAACATGGTAAAAATTAAAATAGACCGTCCACAATCCAAATTACAACAGTTCGGGGGCTAAAGAAAGTTTCCTCTTCTCATCAAAACAGATGCTTCAGGATACAGTCCATTTCTGGTAAAATCTTGATACGGTGAAATTTTTACAATTTTTACACGAAATAGCACTTGAAATTTTGCCATGTAAGCTAAATAGGGAAATTTATACTCCACGTTTATTCAAATCAATGAAACTATCTGGTTAGTACACCGGGTACAGTGGCTCAGTATGTAGACTCCAATGAGAGAAACTCCCTGGTTAGTACACCGGCTCAGTGTGTAGACCCCAATGAGAGAAACTCCCTGGTTAGTACACCGGGTACAGTGGCTCAGTGTGTAGACCCCAATGAGAGAAACTCCCTGGTTAGTACACCGGGTACAGTGGCTCAGTATGTAGACCCCAATGAGAGAAACTCCCTGGTTAGTACACCGGGTACAGTTGCTCAGTATATAGACCTAATTCTCGTTCCCTTGATAGACCACCAGAGTAAAGTGAGCGTCGTTCCACCTCAGCCTATCAGCGAAATATTCCTATGTTATTCGTACGGGAATAAAAATGAGGTTCATTAACACCTGTATAGCTGATGATTTACTTGATGTTGGAGAATTTTAATTCGCTATTTGAATACCTAATATCTAACTGCATTCATCGCTGTGAAGTTAATCGAGGTAAAAAAAGTTAAGAGTTACTTAGGCCATTAAGCGCTATTACCGCCATACATGTTAAACAACTAAAAAGTGTTGTACACATGAGAATTGTAGCAATACGAACCACCAGTGGCTCATGTGGCGGTACTATAGCAACGGCTTTTGTGTTTTCTCTAAAGGCTGTGCAGCGTATGGCTACTAATAGACGAGCTAAAGCCCCACACAACCACTGGAAAACGTCATAACTTTTGTATTTAGAAAAAAATACCATAGCCTTTACAACAATGAATGCGGTTAGATATTAGGTATCTAAATATTAAATTAAAATTCTCCAACATTCAAGTAAACACAAACCCTTCCAGTAGGACTAAACTCGGGACAGAAGAGTATTGAAACAGATTTAAAATAAAAGACCTTCTTGTTGATAGAAGGTGGACAGTGAAAGCAGGAATCATCACCACAATCATAGGAGTTACACCTAAGATGGTTAATGTTAAGGGCCGTACACATGTAGGGTTTTGTAATTCTTTCCACCAGACTTTTTGCTAAGCTCCTCCTACTTTTTCCACGAGAATATAAGAATATATATAATTATTATTTATTTCAGTTGGTATCCATGATACCTGCAGCCTGCAGGTATCATGGATACTAACTAAAATATATTAATAATTATACGACTTATATGGTTTTTTCTTATATTCTCGTGGAAAAAGTAGGAGGAGCTTAGCAAAAAGTCTGGTGGAAAGAATTACAAAACCCTACATGTGTACGGCCCTTTACTGTGAGGGTTAGATTAAAGAGAAATAATCTAATAAATAAAAAAAAACTGGAGTTTTAATAGATTCACATGGTTTCATAGAAGAAATTTTAGTCTCAAATTTTATCTAGTTTCAGAATTGCAATTTTTTTTAAGAGAATTCTAAAATTCATACTTCTTTCAGTGTTTTAATTACTTAGCTATTTACATCATGTCGAGAAACCAGCTAAGGCTTAGTAGTCTAATATAAAAGAATTGAGTAAGGGTTTAACGTCTGTTTCGGAACCAAAGGCCATATCGCTGACGTCAAAAGGAAATTAAGTACAAGGGACTGGAAGAAGCAGTCAGAAAAAAAGTGGCTCCATGAACAAAGTTACCTGCCACCAGTTGGTGACAATGCTCATGGATGCAGAAAAGCTACTCCGTAAATTCAGTCACTTACCAAGGAATGTGACGAAAAGGGACACAAGCACCGGTAGAAGAGGAAAATGAAGAGGTGATAGTAAATAAAGCCTACGAGTTTACCTAACACAAAAATCTAAGAGGAAAATGAAGAGGTGATAGTAAATAAAGCCTACGAGTCTACCTAACACAAAAATCTAAGAGGAAAATGAAGAGGTGATAGATCACAAATGAGAGTACTTCAATCGGCTGTTCTAGATTTCAAATTAGTTTCTCACCAGTTTTTGACTACTAATTGGCCAGACAATTTCATATCCTTTACGTCATTTCTCGCTTTCGTTTAAAATAAAAATTAGATATATTCAATTAATTACTAGATCTAATCTGAATAATAAGAGAAACTCTTTCATACACATAACTTTAAATTCTTAATTTATTTCCAATATTAATCAGTATGATGCAATCCCTCATTCTATTTTATCATTAATGTAGTTGGTCGTATCCGCTAATTTGCTGTACTGCACACTTCATGACTGTTTAATGACCTGGCAAGGGGTTGGAGGGGGCGCCACGAACCCCCTTTATTCACATATTTGATGTTAAAGGCTTTTTCACACACATCAGTGTTCTGTCCGGTCCGTCTCCTCTCAGTGCTTCACAAAATATATAGTTACTTTAAATTCAACGGACACATTCACACAGTACCGGCTCCTGTCAGTGCTGAAGAATCACTGAGAGGAGCCGGGACTGGACAGAAACCTGACTTGTGTGCAGAAGCCTCAAATCAGAGATGAACAGCAACTGTACGGGACATTGCAATGAAGAGCAACTGTACGGGACATTGCAATGAAGAGTAACTGTATGGGACATTGCAATGAAGAGTAACTGTATGGGACATTGCAATGAAGAGTAACTGTATGGGACATTGCAATGAAGAGTAACTGTATGGGACATTGCAATGAAGAGTAACTGTATGGGACATTGCAATGAAGAGTAACTGTATGTGACATTGCAATGAAGAGTAACTGTATGGGACATTGCAATGAAGAGTAACTGTACGGGACATTGCAGTGAAGAGTAACTGTACGGGACATTGCAGTGAAGAGTAACTTAACATTCTCCTTGGATTACTCTTCAGGCTCTATATGAACATTAGTACAAAGATCTTTGGTAAGTGGAAGGTTGGTACGAAATGATAGTCCAAGAAGAAATGGGTAACTTACGAATTCGCGGACAGTTCCACATCTTCCATCATATAAGAGAAACAGAATTTTACCTCGGTATTTTAATTGGCATCCATGATACTTGTAGGTATCACGGATACCAATTAAAATAATGAGTTAAAATATGAAATTTAATATTGTTTATGACCGAAGATGTGGAACTGTCCGATATTTCGTAACTTACCCTACCCCAAGAATAAATGTTAAGTAACTCTAATAAATAAATGATGCAATATTTATTACCTATTAGAAGAGATATGCCCTGTTAGAAGGAAATTAAAACCAAAGGTTAAGATTTACAATGTATATTGAAAGAAAAATGATACACCCTTTGCTAGTTTGGTAGCTGGACTTTAAACCAATCAATGATGACTTTAAGTCTTAAGACGAGTCTGGAACCATGTCTCAAAAAGTGTTTAACGAGATAAAACGTGTTTGAACAAATTTAAACGTGTTTCAACAAATTTAAACGTGTTTCAACAAATTTAAACGTGTTTCAACAAATTTAAACGTGTTTTAACAAATTTAAACGTGTTTTAACAAATTTAAACGTGTTTGAACAAATTTAAACGTGTTTGAACAAATTTAAACGTGTTTTAACGAATTTAAACGTGTTTTAACAAATTTAAACGTGTTTGAACAAATTTAAACGTGTTTTAACAAATTTAAACGTGTTTTAACAAGCTTAAACGTGTTCTATCAAGCTTAAACGTGTTCTAACAAACTTAAACGTGTTTCAACAAGTTTTAACGTTTTTTCAACAAGTTTTAACGTGTTTCTAACAAGTTTTAACAGTCTTCAAAGATGGGTTTAACATTGACGAACCAACCTTCACACGAATTTATAACATCTAAAAATATAGTATTAATTTGTTGAAATTTTAGTTAAATGTATTACACACTCGTTATATATTTAATGTTAACTTCCTGTTAGACTAGCTCAGCTATATTAAATTACCTATTGTTTCAATAACTATGTATTACTTTTAATGAGAAACGGACATAAGGTCTAAAGTCGATCACACTTCCGTCGAGGGTTAAATACCCTGTCTTGTTGGTTCTGAAATCAGTCTGTCTTGAACATTACTCAGTGAGAGATGAGTACCACTCATCTCTCCATAGACTTCTAATTGTATAACATATTTACTCTTTAAATAAACTCTATGTCTTAACGTTGTTAACCCACTGATTTAACCTAATTCTAACAGGTTATGGGCCCAGTGAACGATAAGAGTTTATAAATCAAATTATGTTTAAACAAATTAGAAGTTTATAATAGTAATAAAAACGAAGTGCTGTGAAAAAAGTGTTAACCTATATGAAACATATCACTTAAAACGCTTGAGTAAGCAAATCGTGCTCACGCGCTAATGAGGTCAATTATAATGATTGCTCTAGCGAAAAATGCACTTGTGTTATAATATAATGATTTAGTATTTTTGCGGAAGAGGTGTCAAGAGAGGTCACAAATTACCTTTAAATCTGTGACCTTATCCTTTGGTAAACAGTCTTTCAACAAAAGGTTCTTGCGAACTAAGACCTGTGTTACTGTTCCAATTAAATATTAATAATTATATTCAGTGCAGTTATTCTTATGAATTAGAATAATGTTAAAACATCAATTCAGTTAAACAGTAAATCAAGTTAACTGCTTTGGTTGTTTATGTTTGTTAAAGTATTGAATGATAGTAAATACTTATATTCAGTGCAGTTATTCTTATGAATTAGAATAATGTTAAAACATCAATTCAGTTAAACAGTAAATCAAGTTAACTGCTTTGGTTGTTTATGTTTGTTAAAGTATTGAATGATAGTAAATACTTATATTCAGTGCAGTTATTCTTATGAATTAGAATAATGTTAAAACATCAATTCAGTTAAACAGTAAATCAAGTTAACTGCTTTGGTTGTTTATTTTTGTTAAAGTATTGAATGAAAGTAAATACTTATATTCAGTGCACTTATTCTTATGAATTAGAATAATGTTAAAACATCAATTCAGTTAAACAGTAAATCAATTTAACTGCTTTGGTTGTTTATGTTTGTTAAAGTATTGAATGATAGTAAATACTTTCAACAAAAGGCTCTTGCGAACTAAGAATTCTGTTTTTGTTTCAATTGAATATTAATAATTATATTCAGTTATTCTTATGAATTAGAATAATGTTAAAACATCAATTCAGTTAAACAGTAAATCAAGTTTAACTGGTTTGGTTGTTTCAAGAAACATTTCAGAAAAACACGTGGGCTAACAAATTTCGTTTGAAGAAAAAGCTCTACAATCTAAAATTGAAGTCTCCTGATCTACTCGACTTTCATTTGAAGGAACTAACTGAAGTTTTTCAAGAGCTTGCCTTGTTAAATCAAGTGATCAGTGAAGAGGATAAAGTGATTTGTCTTCTGTCATCACTGCCAGGGCCGTTTGAAGTGCTTGTCACTGCACTTGAAGCTCAGACAGACATCCCTAACTGGATTACCGTAGCTGACACACTCCGGAGTGAAGCTGAAAAGTTGAGTATTCTTCTCAAACTAACAACTACTCATCCCAGAGCTACCCCAATCTGGATACACCCAGCAAGGAGGAGGATACGGCACTTGAAACAGTGGGGGGTACTATGGACAGCAGCAGAATTACTATGCACAGCAGCAACAGACACCGCCAACCCAAATCTCTTACGGCAACGGGGGACAACAGGCACCGGGCGGTTGGAGTGCCGCAACCACTGGACAAGCTGCCGGTACTTGGAGTGGCTATGGACAACAAACCGGACAAACGCCCCAGCAAAGCTGGAGCAACTCCACATACTTGTGGTGGCTATGGGAACTACAACTACAAGAAGTAAAATAAGTAAAGACTTGTTTGTTTGTAAATAGCTACACAAGAAAGTGGTAGTGTTAAGTTGCTAAAAAGACTTAGTTTAACTGACATTTAACTTACACCATATTGTAGTTCTATTCACAGTAAATAAATAACCTGATGTTAGTCTAGTGGTAGGTTTAGTTAACTTTCGCCTCTACGGTTCTTGCACAGGTGTACAACTTGCTTCAGCATTTGTGAAGTGAATTCTCAAATTAATTGAAATTAGTCTTTTGGATAGTAGTTAGATAGAATTTTTATTGCTTTTTAATGATCAGCAGATTAATCTTTGAATCGTAACAAAAACTACCGACACAGCATTTAATTATTATTTTAATTGATGACTCAGCATGTTTACTTAATAGAAGTACGCGGTCTATTAGGTGAGACTATGAATTGAATACAGATGAATTGATATTCATACTGTGAATATTTGTGAATATTTAGAAGTGAATATTTAGAAATAAATATTTTTTCATTTTGAAATACTAATTAGATTTTGATGATTAGAAAATTTTAAAGTCAAAATAAATTAGGAATTTGCAGGAATGAAATATTTTTAAATTAATATACATAAATGAAATGGTTATATTTATAACTAATTTGCAGTAAAATATTAAACGATCTTTCAATTTTTCTGAAGAAAGAATTTAATAGTAAATTTTATTCAATAAAATAATTAAAAAATAGAAATTCTATTTTTTTAACGGAAGGATGTTAATTTTAATTGCATGATTATTAAGCAATGTTAATTTTTACAAGTTAAATTGAAATAAAATAAGCAAGAATGTCACAATATGTTAAGTTCAGTTTTGATGTGTATTCATACTATTTTTTATGTTATATGTAAGTTTGAAATATTTTATATACATAGTATATTTTCTTTTTGGATTTCTGAAGACTCTAATTTATATCGACATTCAGAAATAAAAAGAGGGGAAGAAAGGAATTATTTGAAATAGAATTAAACCATTAATAAATGTTTAAAATTCTTGCAGTTATAGGTTTGATTTTTTATGTTACATGTAAGTTTGAAATATTTTATATACATAGTATATTTTCTTTTTGGATTTCTGAAGACTCTATTTTATATCGACATTCAGAAATAAAAAGAGGGGAAGAAAGGAATTATTTGAAATAGAATTAAACCATTAATAAATGTTTAAAATTCTTGCAGTTATGATTGTTCAATTTGAATTTCAGAATTTTTCAATTTGAGTTTTAATGTTTTGAATTTTAGGATTGATTAAAATGAGATTTATGTCTTTAAATTTAGAATAATTCATTTCCTATGTAAATTGTTGTTCATTTTTTTTTTTTAATGGATCGTCTGACATATTCTCTAAATCGTTGCCTATTGATAGATTTACCAAATTTGTTAAATTAATAGGTATGAAAAATATATAATGTCGTGTGAGGAGGAGTGTTGAAATTTTAGTTAAATGTATTACACACTCGTTATATATTTAATGTTAACTTCCTGTTAGACTAGCTCAGCTATATTAAATTACCTATTGTTTCAATAACTATGTATTACTTTTAATGAGAAACGGACATAAGGTCTAAAGTCGATCACACTTCCGTCGAGGGTTAAATACCCTGTCTTGTTGGTTCTGAAATCAGTCTGTCTTGAACATTACTCAGTGAGAGATGAGTACCACTCATCTCTCCATAGACTTCTAATTGTATAACATATTTACTCTTTAAATAAACTCTATGTCTTAACGTTGTTAACCCACTGATTTAACCTAATTCTAACATAATTTAATATTCAAACAAATCCAAAGGAGAATGACTATAAGTACTATAGCTATTTTATCTTACAAAGTGACGCACATTAGATATAATAATATGGCGATATCAAGCTACTACATTCACCTTCTATTTATCGGGTAAATATGGTAAATCTCACCATATTCACCTTCTCTCTTATCACAATTAGGCACTGTATCACTTTCCATTTATTTACAATATACAGACTATCACGTATCATAGATACACACAATATTTCACCCACTGGTATCATGGATACAGATATTCTTTACAATATTTCATCCAATGGTATCATGGATATGGATATTCTTTACAATATTTCATCCAATGGTATCATGGATACAGACTATTCATTTTAGATCAAAAAATACCCAGAGAATAAAAAGTTATGGTGGGGCCATAGAAGATTGTGTTGATCTAGGATGGGCTAGTATTTCTTAGAATGTATATTAAAATGAATATGTATACATTATTTTATATAATAAAGTTTGTTCATGTCCCCTCTCAATCTTCTATGGCCCCACCATAACTACCCATCTTTAATGAGACGAATTACCTTAGGTTAGTAGACTGGCTTGGTTGTCTTTAAATTATTATTCATGTAAATATTATCTCTATGTACATACATACACACTAGTGACTCTTGAGAGATTAGAACGTATTTAGACATGTTACAACGTGCTGGGACAAGTTACAACGTGTTTGGACATGTTACAACATGCTGGGACAAGTTACAACGTGTTTTGACATGTTACAACGTGTTTAGACATGTTACAACGTGTTTGGACATGTTACAACATGTTAGGGGTTTTCACACGTTACAATCACGTGCAAACCACACATAGACATCACCACTATAATTCTATTAGATTACTTACATAATTTACATTGTTTTCCCTGAAAAATTAACTGATAGACCATTTAATGGTTACATTTTCTGTGAACAATAATGAACTTAAATTAAATACAACCTTTGAAAAAACTAACCACAGAGAATTGTAAATAAACGTTAGACTACGTTCCCCAGTCTTTAGACTACTTTCCCAGTATTTGGACTATTTCCCCTCAGTCTTTGGACTACTTTCCCAGTCTTAGGACTATTTCCCCTCAGTCTTTGGACTACGTTCCCCAGTCTTTGGACTACTTTCCCAGTATTTGGACTATTTTCCCCAGTCTTTGGACTATTTCCCCTCAGTCTTTGGACTATTTTCCCCTCAGTCTTTGGACTATTTTCCCCAGTCTTTTACAGTTTCCCCCCATTTCTATGAAGCAGTTACCTCTGGGTGAGTTTTAACTCCTCCAGGAGGGATGGAGGAGCAGGAGGAAGGGGGAAGAGGAGGGGAGGAGGGAGGGGATGTTGTGGTGGGAGGAGCTTCAGCTTTGACTTCTGTCTTTAACTGTCAAGAAAGCAGGTAAGAAAAGAAACAGAGAAAATAAAAAATAAACCAGAAAAAATAAAAAATTCTTCAAAAAAAAAAAATTAAACCAAAAGAATATTTAAAAAAATAAACCGAGAGTAGAAATTTAGAATAAAATCTATTTTTTTATAACTAATTAGCATAGGAAATCAAATGACCATTTATCAGAGAAAGTTAGAAAATGAATATAATAAGAAATGACTAGTAAAGCGACTAAAAAATAATTAGCTACATGCATGAAATAAGAATGAAAAAAAAATCTAGTATTTTTTTTACCAAAGTATTGGATAAATGTGGAAAAATTAGGTATAATTTTGATAATATTTTGAGAATAGCTATGTTGTACGAAATTTTACGCTCAGTGAATTTAAACGAGTTCGTAAATCTCGCCAAACTTTTCAAGTGCGACTTTATAGGCCTACTAATTTTGTTCAGCCCATTACGAACAAGTGAGAGCGAAGCAGCTACGCTCACTCGCTGAAAGTATTACGCTCACTTCTCTGAGCTCACCTTATCCAGCGTCTGTACATCCATTCCGTCACTACTTGCGGCCGTGCTTCTGTTGGCCGCTCTGACAGACTGAAAACAGAAAATGTTATGAAGTTTATGTAGCTAATTTAGAGAATGAGGCCCCTTTCACACGGGCATTTTTCTTATGCCGCAGCGAAGAATATGCTGCATGGAAAACTCTACAAATGAATAAACGGTTGTGTTTTGTATGTCCGCTAAGATCGAGCGTTTTTTAATAGCTACTGCACTTTGGTTGAAAAAAAAATGCACCACATGTGAAATAGGTCGAACTGTAAGAACTTACCGTTGTACAGTCAAGGAAATGGGTATCCGTAAAGATTATTTGATAGTTTACTAATTTCGCATTTCGATGAAGGAACTTTAGTAATTGTAGCTAATGCTTCTAGATAAAATTGGTCTGGTTAGCTAGCTTCATGATGATAAGTTTATAAAATTTTGAAATAATATAGGAAATAAGAAAACTGATAGCTATATGATAAAAAAACACCAGGAGAATTAAAAGCAAAGAAATTGAGAACCAGAAACTACTAGTGATTCGAACAAAACTAATTATTTCTGGCAGGGGGCATTATAAAAAAAAAAAAAAAAAAAAAAAAAAAAATTCAATTGATCTAATCGATTTTCATGAGTCTTCTGGCAATAGGTTTTCATTTTTCTCATTCGAAACTTGAGTAGTTAACCAATCTACTTCTATAGAAATTTCTGATTGATATAAGATGACCAAAACTTACAAAAATAACCAATGCCAGGTATAAAAAAAGAATTAGTGGAACACACGGTAAATTAAAATATAGCAAGTTGAGCCTATGTATAGAGAAGGAAGGTACTGACATATAAAACAGTTGGACATGAAATTCATTGTAACGTCCAAGTTTTTCATCTATTGTTCCTGAAATTTTGCTATTCGAAAATTTGAAAGCTGAATTAGCTACCTTGAAGATTTAGTTTAAATGACTGCTAATAACACCATTTAGTTTTGCCCACCTTGTACTCCTTGTTGTACCCTTTGCTGACACACTCAGGACAGTCCCAAGAGTTGGGGAGATCTGAGTGAACCAGACCCTCTCCATCCTGTGGGGGAAAATGAGAAACAGTCAACAAAACGCATAGAGTTGTTAAGTAAAATAAAGTTGAAAAAAAAAAATAAAGTTGAAATAATTTAAACAATAAAATGAA
Organism: Caprella mutica; assembly: GCA_947561585.1. Taxonomy (NCBI): domain Eukaryota; kingdom Metazoa; phylum Arthropoda; class Malacostraca; order Amphipoda; family Caprellidae; genus Caprella; species Caprella mutica. The sequence continues at coordinate 53,013 of CANNZV010003330.1, forward strand.
GATGAAATAAAAAGTTGTAAAATAAAATTTAGGTAAATTAAAAAAATAAATTTAGATAAATTGGAAGTTGAAAAAAAAAATAAAGTTGAAAAAAAATTAAAAAATTGAAATTGAAAAATAAAATAAAGTTGAGAAATAAAATAAAGTTGAAAAAAATAAAGTTAGAAGTAAAAAAAAAAATTGAAGTTAAATAATGAAATAAAGTTGAAAAAAAAAAATAATAATAATAAAGTTAAAAAAATTAAAAAAAAAATTTGAAGTTGAAAAATAAAATAAAGTTGAAATAAATTTAATAATAAAATGAACTTCTAACAAATATCTAGTGTATAAAATGAACAGTAGCTAGCTAATTAGAAACATTAAAACATATCCATCAGTAATGTTCAGTTTTTAAAAACTGTAGAAGTAGCTGAAGGTAAGCTAAGAGTTATTGGACAGTTCCACATTTACGATCATAAAAGAAAATGTATATACCTAATAATAATTTAAATGGTAAATTTTATTATTATTTATTATAATGTCCAAATGTTCAATATCTCAGAACTCACCCTAGTCTCAATGTATCAACACTTTTCACTCACCATATATTATATAAAATTATATATATATATATTTTTAATTATATCTAAATAACCATATATTTTAAAAAAAAAATTATTTGGTCGAAAATGTTCAGCTGTTCAATAACTCGTAAGCAGGGTTGTGACAATATGCATTTAAAATCATAGATCCTGAGAATATTATAGACGGAGAGAATTAAAGAGTATTGAATGGTTCTTAAACAGCGGTATATAGTATTCGATACCATTTCATTTCGTCTGTGATACTCTCAAGATCTATGATTTTTACCGCATATTGTCACAAGCCAACTCACAACTCTCCTTTGACTCACCGTTTCACTGGTACACTTTGGGTGTGAGACTTTGAAGCACACGCTACACTCCATCAGAGTGCTGGGTGTGGTTTGCAGCACGTTCTTCTGAGTACCAGGCACTGACATGTACCCATTCAGATCACACAGGTAACACACAGCTGGGGCAGGTAGGATTGGCTGTGTGAATGAAAAGGGAAGACTATTTTTTAGGCAGCATTTATTTAGGCACCTTGTTATAACTTGCCTGAAATCCAGGAATCATTTCGTTAGATTTTCTGGGAGTTCAGCTAACAGCTAAAAGCCAATGTTCTCAAATGAATATTTTGAATTCCCTATTTTTGAATCGCAAGGGGAGTCTAGTTTGATAAAAAAAAAGAATATGTTGACAGTGACCAACCTTGGCACATTTCTTGAATTTACACCTCTGTTTGAGGATACCAGAGCCACCATACTTAGTCATGTCGAGACAGAAGGAACAAGCTCGGCAGTCCTCCCTGTTACAACGCTCGCACTCTCTGCAGCGCACTCTGCGGTACCTGGGAGAGCAAACGAGAGGATAGTTCTTTATTTAAATTAGGAAAAGTTAATTTATTTTGGTAATTTAAAATCTAAATGAAAACAGATAGCTAGGTACTAAACTAACCAAAAAAATAAGAAGAACACTGTAGTGGTTTAGATAAAGATCATTCGATACATCAATAATAACTTCTCAAATTTTAAATGGCTAACCAATAGTAATGTACTATAATAGAAATAGCTATCCATTAATATTAATAATATAGGGCAAGATCCCAGATATCAGACGGTTCCACAATTTCGATCAAACAATAAAGAAGTAGCTATATGATAGCTAGCTAATTATTATTCGACTTTTATTTCAGTTACTTTCCAGGATACGAATTTATTTTAATTAGTTACATTATTCACTATTTTTTTCATATACAGGGTGACCCACAAAAAAGTGCGCAAGTTCCCAACTTAGAAGAAAATGTAGACCAATCCAACAACTCTGAGCACCCTAGGTACAATTTTGTCCCTAGTTTCACCTAGTACTTTAACTTTTATACCTAGTAGCTACCTATGTACATGCTTTACCTTATTTTAGTGTGGTTAGGCGGAGCAACTCGGACAGCATGTCCTTCACCTTTGGTGCGCTTGGGACCAGATGGAACCCCTGTGGTCCCATCAGAGGACAACCTTTTCACCCCAAACCGAACTGGGTCCTGAAGAAAAAATATAGGATCAACTTAATTCTTGTCTTGCACAGTATGGCATTTACAGAGGAAAAGTTGCCAGATACCTCTAGAATCTAAAAGGGGAATAATAACCGAGGTATGAAATCTAATGTTACATTTTAAGGCTGAAATAAATTATTAACTAACTACTCCAGAAAAGGCTGAAGCAAAAATAGAAGGAAAGCATTAATTTATATAGGTTATTATTATTAAAGTGGTACGAAATGAATTTAATTTGATAGGTTTATTGATTTGAAAATGTATTGTTTATTTATTTTTACAGATTTAAATAGCTAGCTACTAGATGCTTTAGAATTTACAGTACAACTCCTTTGTAATGAACTCCTGTATAGTGATGTAGAGTCCTGAGTAAGAGAATAGCCTCTATAGTGAACAAGTTTCTTTAGTCTGCCATACATGACTCACTGAAGCAAATGTGTTCATTATAGAAGCTACTTCCTTACTGAGGACTCCACATCACTATACAGGAGTTCTACTGTATTATTTAATTATAAAAATAAGTTACAAACGACAAAAATAAAGATCAGCATCGACTTTTTTTTTAATTAATTAAGTGATACAAAATGAATCTAATTAAATGCAACTTGAACCTAGGCTATACATTTTGAAAATGTATTATAAATTTATTTTTTACAGCTAAAATTTTTTTTTGAAAATGTATAATAAATTTATTTTCTTATAAATTTGAATAGCTACCTGATGTCTAGATAAAAAAAGGGTGATGCTTTAAGTTTTACTATTAAATTTAAAGAAATAAGTTACAGAAGAGCAAAATTAATATCGACTTACAAGTTGCCGCCATTATATAACCGGATGGCTCGTCATGCCCTGTACTACATTCACTATAGAGGAGTTATACTGTACTATTAAATTTCTAAGAATAAGTTACGGATTAACATCTGCATCTACTTACCCGTTGCCACCACTCTAGCACAGGTTTACTAGTCATGGCTAGTTCTGGTCTATCAAAGCGGTGTAGCTCCACCAGCGCCTTAACATCCTGTATCAGAGGCACAGGGTCCCGTATTAGGTCCGGTACATTCTTCTTGCTGTTAGGCAGCGAGTGAAGGTACATTACTATGGCCTTCAGACCGTGCAATTCGTAGCGGGTGAGGTGCCGCGTGGGGGTGGCAGGGGTCCCTTCGTGAGTCTGATGGGGAAAAGGAATTAATACAAAAAAGAAATTTTTAAATAGGATAGCTATTTATTGAAAAAATGACATAAAAAAATTAATTCCTCAAAGAACTACATAGAATTCTAATGTTCAACATTCTTAATATCAAACAAAATTGTAAAGAGAGTCGTAAGTTGCTTACCGAGTTGTTGTTTTCAGACCCTAGTTTGTTCTCGCTTTTCACTGCTAGAAGTAGTTTGTCGTGCTCTGTGGGAGGCAGACCCAAGTGCGTGCGGCCTAGAAGAACGTGTACGTAACGCTCTAGAACGTACCAGAGCATCTCTGTGAAAAACGGGTACCGGAACTTTTGCGGTACCTGAAAAATAGAAAAAACTTGGTTTGAGAGATATATTATTCGTGTAAATTAAATGTGATGAACTGTACAGTTCTGAACTTTCTATTGTTAAATAAACTGTTTTTCATACTTAGTTAAGTTATTAGTTAGCTATGATAACTAGGACATTAAAGTCTTTAAATGATCAGCTGAATAATATTTTTTAAGATGATATTATTAGTGAAGATGTTCAGTTTGCCATGGATAGATCTTTTCAGTGTACCGTGTAGTGGGCAAGAAGTATTTCCAGTGTACCGTGTAGTGGCCAAGAAGTATTTTTCGTGTACCGTGTAGTGGCCAAGAAGTATTTCCAGTGTACCGTGTAGTGGCTAAGAAGTATTTCCAGTGTACCGTGTAGTGGCCAAGAAGTATTTTCCGTGTACCGTGTAGTGGCCAAGAAGTATTTTCCGTGTACCGTTTAGTGGCTAAGAAGTATTTCCAGTGTACCGTGTAGTGGCCAAGAAGTATTTTCAGTGTACCGTGTAGTGGCCAAGAAGTATTTCCAGTGTACCGTGTAGTGGCCAAGAAGTATTTTCCGTGTACCGTGTAGTGGCCAAGAAGTATTTTCAGTGTATCGTGTAGTGGCCTAGAAGTATTTCCAGTGTACCGTGTAGTGGCTAAGAAGTATTTCCAGTGTACCGTGTAGTGGCTAAGAAGTATTTTCGGTGTACCGTGTAGTGGCCAAGAAGTATTTTCCGTGTACCGTGTAGTGGCCAAGAAGTATTTCCAGTGTACCGTGTAGTGGCTAAGAAGTATTTCCAGTGTACCATGTAGTGGCCAAGAAGTATTTTCCGTGTACCGTGTAGTGGCCAAGAAGTATTTTCCGTGTACCGTTTAGTGGCTAAGAAGTATTTTCAGTGTACCGTGTAGTGGCCAAGAAGTATTTCCAGTGTACCGTGTAGTGGCTAAGAAGTATTTTCCGTGTATCGTGTAGTGGCTAAGAAGTATTTTCGGTGTACCGTGTAGTGGCCAAGAAGTATTTTCCGTGTACCGTGTAGTGGCCAAGAAGTATTTCCAGTGTACCGTGTAGTGGCTAAGAAGTATTTCCAGTGTACCGTGTAGTGGCCAAGAAGTAATTTCCGTGTACCGTTTAGTGGCTAAGAAGTATTTTCAGTGTACCGTGTAGTAGCCAAGTAGAATTTTCCATGTACCGTGTAGTGGCCGAGAAGTATTTTCCGTGTACCGTGTAGTGGACAAGTAGTATTTTCAGTGTACCGTGTAGTAGCCAAGTAGAATTTTCCATGTACCGTGTAGTGGCCGAGAAGTATTTTCCGTGTACCGTGTAGTGGCCTAGTAGTATTTTCCGTGTACCGTGTAGTGGCCAAGTAGTATTTTCCGTGTACCGTGTAGTGGCCTAGTAGTATTTTCCGTGTACCGTGTAGTGGCCAAGTAGTATTTTCCGTGTACCGTGTAAAGGCCAAGTAGTGTTTTCCGTGTACCGTGTAGAGGCCAAGTAGTATTTTCCGTGTACCCGCCAAGTAGTATTTTCCGTGTACCGTGTAGTGGCCTAGTAGTATTTTCCGTGTACCGTGTAGTGGCCAAGTAGTATTTTCCGTGTACCGTGTAAAGGCCAAGTAGTGTTTTCCGTGTACCGTGTAGAGGCCAAGTAGTATTTTCCGTGTACCGGCCAAGTAGTATTTTCCGTGTACCGTGTAGAGGCCTATAAGTATTTTCAATGTACCAAGTATTTTCAGTGTAGCTACCGTGTAGAGGTCAGGAAACTTTTTCAGTATAGCTACCGTGTCATTCTAAGTTTCAAACTGAATGACCTATAAACTGAAAAAATACTTGAATATATCTATTTTAGTCCTTCCAGCTATTGTGAATTTACTCTGAATACAAATAATAAAATTAGAAAGGGTTTAGAAAGGGTCGGCACTCACATGGGTTGTGTCCTCTACCTGGGCCACCCTCAACTGCTTTTCTATCCCGTAACTGTGGAGAAAATTACCACCAAATACCAGGGAATCAATTGGGGTATAGACGGCGTGAATCCATCCTAGAGAGATAGGGTTAATTAGGCACACATGGAAAAATAAAACAGTAGGGTAAATTACGAATTATCGGTCAGTTTCACATCTTCGGTCATATAAGAAAAAATGATATTATAATTGTAATTTCATTTTTTATTTTAGTTGGTATCCATGAAACCTGCAGGTATCATGGATACTAACTAAAATTAAAATATAATAATTATAATATCCTTTTTTCTTATATGACCGAAGATGTAGAACTGACCGATAATTCGTAATTTACCCTACTAAAAATTGATCGATCACATAGACGAAAAGTAGAATATGGTAATAGGACAATATTATACCAATAAATATGTTTCAAAAGTGGAACACCAGGGGTACACACCACCAGGTAAAGGTGAAACGGGGATATACTTTACATGCAATTTTCAAGGAGCTAACAACAACTTCTAAGTCACCATCTAAAAAGCTATTATTTTTATAACGTTTAGGACTAATATTCTACCTACCATGATACTAAATAGTATTTTAGATTGTTGCGTAGCTACTAGGTACTAGCTACACTAACCAGTGGGTATGAAGAAGGTGTAGCCAGCCTCCAGTTCTATGCGTTCACACTTCTCCACGGTGTCGCCAAAGAAGACGTCACTCTGCTTGCCAGACAGCACCCACTGCTCGTACAGTTGAATGTTAGCCTCCGTGGGGGGAATGAGCCAGAACAACTGGGGGGAGAAATAATTTTTTCAATTTTTTCAACTGACTAAAAGGAGTTCCAAAAGATTCAACAGCAAAAGTAGAAAGAGAATAAATTAGCCAATTTAGATATGAAGTCGAAAAATTCATGACTAAAATAACAATACTATATACCGCTGGTGTAGAACCATTCAATACTCTTAAATTATCTTCGTCTGTAATATTTTCGGGATCTATGATTTTAAAAGCATATTGTCACAGCCATTCTAATGAGAGTAAAGGCACAGTGCTACTTTTTTAGCTAGGATGTAGCTAGGGTAAGTTCCCAGTTATGGGACAGTCTAAATCATATAAAATATCAATCCTAATAATTTCTTCAATTTGTTTATTGTTTATTTATTTGGTGTCCGCCTTTACACTACGGGTATTAAACATGAAGAATGTAACTATGATACGCACGGGAATATATTGACTTGGTATTTAAATTTCCCTGTTTTAATTCAAGTTTTTAATGTATTTTATCTATAAAATAAATTAGACTATGCAGAAAATTTAATTTTAATTGAATTCATTAAAAGTAACGTAATAGCGGGTAATAAATTGGTATTGATGATGACCCGTTATTCTTAACGGGAAACTACTCTAGTGGCTTTAAATTGTCACTGACCTTTCTTCCCTTGACTATGTGGTACCAAACTGATGTACCCCCAAAGTCTATGTGAAAGTCTGTGTAGCACCCTCCTACGGACATGAGGCAGTACTTCTGCACCTTGGGGTACATCATGTCATCCAGTACATTGGTTGCCTCCGTCTGCGCCTCCTTCAGGTGCCTTGGCCACACCTTCTCCACCCAGTCTATCTGACGAACCTGGAATGGAATATTTTGGTTATACACTTGACAAAAATTATAATTTGGTTATTCTATGAAATGTAGTTCAAATTAATTTTTCAATGAATTTAGAAAAAAGTAAATTTTAAATAATACTATTTATGATTTTTTTTTTTGAATTAGCTATCTACCGGATGGTTTGATTTTGTTCAAGTTTCTAGAAAAATTCTTTTAATTTTTGTAGCTAACTACATTTGTAAGTACTATAAATCATATGCATACTATTCCATCAACACAATGCGTCTTAGCCAGTCCTTAGGAGAACAATAATAAACTATGTCAATTTTTATCGAAAAAAAGTAGGGATGGGACGATACCTAGATTTTCACTGATTCCGATACTTTGCTTATTTAATTAGATTAATAATTTTTATTTTCAATTATTATATGAACTTATATCATTTGATTTGTAATATAAAGAAAGATGCAAGACTTCAAATTTATTAAGCATTATTAGAAATAATAAATGATATTATAGATATTTTTAAATACTAGTGGTATCGGCAGTGTATCGACACTTTTTGTTGATACCGAGTACCAATACCAGGGAAATTGCCGATACTTCTGATACCGAGTACTGAAACTTCGTGCAATCCCTAGAAAAAGTCTATTTTCTTTCTAAAATGCGTTCCTAATACCGCTTCTTATGGATAACCACTTTATTTTTGAAAGGAATTTATATTTCTACTGTATTTTAGTTTATAGCTGATATCAGTTTTTAATGGAAAATACATACAGTCTTTTTAAATAAAGTGTATTAGCTATGGTATATTTCACTCACGACAGTAGGTGCCTGTACAATATGCTCCAATCGGGTATGCGAAAACTCCAATGAAATGACATTGAGCAGCTTGTCCTTGTCCTTGCTCTCGAAATACTTCTGCCAGTCCTTCATAGTCATCTCCACATTCTTTTGGGTGTTGACGTCCATAACATCTAACATACGTCGTGAACCTGATGGAGAAAAGGATTATTAGCCCCATTGACTGTGTGTTGGTACACATCTGTCCCAAATGTAAGAGGTGATAGTTAGTATAAGTCTACCTAACACATAATCTAAGAGGAAAATGAAGAGGTGATAGTTAATGATGACTACGAGTCTACCTAACACAAAAATACCTCGTATTTGTCTATTTCTAGGACTACATTTTGTCCACTTACCCACAGCTTGTCGGACATCATTGATGGTGAACTCTGGTCCTGGGACAACTATCCCTAGCTTTTCTTTCTGTTTGAACAACAGGGGCCAGTTGAACCCGTGCTTCTGGAAGTAGCTCAGGTCAAAATCTGAAAAAAATTTTTTAGTGCATCAACAGATAGAACATTAACGAACTACATCAATTTATCAGATGTTTTAATAGAATTTGTATTTTGACATTTATTATTTTATCAAATTCACTTCTTTGAAATCAGGTCATATTTTTCAAACTAGGGTAAGTTCCGAAATATCGAACTGTTCCACATTGTCGATCATATAAGAAAAAGTACATAATAGAAGCCAAATGATAATTTTTATGTAGTTGAAAGATTTGGGAACTGTCAGAAAATACTGTGTATCAATAATTAGAAACAGCATTGAGCTTTAGTAAATTATTTACATTAGAAACAGCATTGAGCTGTAGTAAATTATTTACATTAGAAACAGCATTGAGCTTCAGTAAATTATTTACAATAGAAATAGTATTGAGCTTTAGTAAATTATTTACATTAGAAACAGCATTGAGCTTTAGTAAATTATTTACATTAGAAACAGCATTGAGCTGTAGTAAATTATTTACATTAGAAACAGCATTGAGCTTCAGTAAATTATTTACAATAGAAATAGCATTGAGCTTTAGTAAATTATTTACATTAGAAACAGCATTGAGCTTTAGTAAATTATTTAGTTAATTGGAATAATTAACTATTCTTAACTTAGTCAGTTTGACCAGATCACAGCAACCTGTCTATAATCAATTCCTAGTCACCTTGACTGTCTTTCTTATCAAACTTTAGTCAACTTGACCAGCTCACTTATTTAGACCTAGTCAATTTGACCAGCTTTCTTATCAAACCCTAGTCAAATTGACCAGTTTTCTCATAAAAAACTACTCAACTTGACCAGTTCTCTTATTTAGACCTAGTCAATTTGACCAGTTCTCTTATTTAGACCTAGTCAATTTGACCAGTTCTCTTATTTAGACCTAGTCAATTTGACCAGTTCTCTTATATAGACCTAGTCAATTTGACCAGTTCTCTTATATAGACCTAGTCAATTTGACCAGTTCTCTTATATAGACCTAGTCAATTTGACCAGTTCTATTATTTAGACCTAGTCAATTTGACCAGCTTTCTCTCCACACCCTATTAAATTTGACTACTTATTATTAAGTGGTTATTCAAACACATCGTTGAAGTTTTTTTCAGGTTTCAAGCTTTCGAATAGAAAGATTTCTATTCATCATCAGGAGAAAGTGTAGAAAAAGTGAATCTTATGACCAATAATTACTGTCCTATGTTGTACTATACCATCTTTCTATTTCAACCATCTTATAGTTTATTATTAATAATTATTATATCCTATTTGAAATAAAAAGTATACAAATTATGTTAGTACCAACAGCTGACAACAGTAAGTCACAAGAAAAATTCTACTTTCATTTTAACTATAACAAAAATTAGAATTTCACCACTATTATTAATATACGGGCACATACCTACAAACTTTTAACAATTTGAAACCAAATAATGTAAAAAATTGGTTAGTACCTAGACAACATCAATTCTCAAAAAAAAAATAGATATTCTTCTATACCTATAACAAAAATTAGACTCTGACTCACCTACAGCTATTTCATTCTGTAGACAAATTCTACTACCTATAACAAAAATTAGACTCTGACTCACCTGCAGCTATTTCATTCTGTAGACAAATTCTACTACCTATAACAAAAATTAGACTCTGACTCACCTGTATGAGTCATGTCCTTGACAAATCCTCCCTTGAACGCCTCTGTGGTGATCTTGTGGTCCAGATCGAAGGTGTGGAAGCCCTCGATCTCCTCATCACCCAATGCCCAGTCATCGCTGTACAGCTTGCGCTCCTTCCGCTCACGCTGAAAAGATAAATAGTACATAGGGTGAGTGACGAATTATCGGTCAGTGCTACATCTTCGGTCATATAAGAAAAAAAAACTATATAAAATTGTTATTGTTACACAGTGCTATCTAATACTTCTGCAAACCCGGATAATTTAAGAAAAACCTAAATAAATATTATTTATTTAAAACTCGAAATAATGAGTAAACATGTTGAAAAAATACTTGTATGATCGAAATTTGGACCTGTCCAATAATACGTAACTTACCCCTATAAGATATGAATCTTCATAGAGAGAATTATGGCGGGGTCTTATAAGATTAAGGTGGGACGGACAGTCGGACACAGTTTGATGGCTTCTACCGAAAATAGTTTTGAAAGTTGGTAATGGTTTACCGTAGACTTACATACGTCAGAATAAACTTTTTACGTTATAGGAAATACAGTATAGATATACAATAAGAAATAATCTATATACGATTATCATATAATATAAATACAGTAATGAACATTTGATTTGCTAACCAACCATTATCAACCATGGTTTATGAAAACTTTTTGATTAATGAAGCTACGGGTCTGTTCCACATGGGTACTTCGTACCCATGTATAAAATTTAATTCCCTATCGATTTTGTTGATGGCATTTTTTCGATTAGACCCATAGAAAACGAGTTATTAGAACTAATAGAGCGCTATACCCATAGCATAGCGTCACACAGTAACACTCTAGAGTTGAAAGTTCTGAGTTTTTGTACAATCATTTATAATGTTATTAGGTACCTATTAATGAAATATAAAATAAATGATAACATTTTGAGATATTTTTTTCCCCTAACAGGTATCATGCATTTGAAAATATAATAATTATGAAGTTTAAATACCCATAGAGGAACACAGGCTATCAATAACAAAAATGTCAGAAAATGCTTCGTAATCCAGATATGGACACCCTGATTCTACTGTAAGAGTAATGTCTAGTACATAGGGTAAGTTCCGAGTTATCGGTCAGTTCCACATTTTCGGTATAAGAAAAAATATATAATATTTAAAAAAAAACCTATTAACAATTATTTCACACTAGTAGGATTGGTTGGGTAAAGTAATTGCTAATATATCGTTTTTTCTTATATACCGAATTGTGGAAACAGACCGATAATTATTTAATTTTCCACTAATAACCGTTGAGGAGAACCAACCGTAATTACTAGCAGTTTCACCGCCGCATTTCCACTGCCCTGTTCACGCGTCTTCAATTAATGACGGTTAAATGAATGGTAGTAACGCTAGTATAGTATGCAAATTTCTTTCAATTAATTTAACCGTGATTAATTGAAGACGCGTAAACAGGGCAGTGAAAACGCGGCGGTGAAACTGCTAGTATAGTATGTGCCTATGACGGGTACCAATTAGTTCTCATATAATTATAATTATTTTCAAAGTACGACCCAGGCTACAAAACCACCCGAGAAAGTGAATCATAAAATTTAGATACTGATTAATATATATACCTTCCTTATAGGTAGCATGCGATAGCTAAATCTTATTCTAATGTTGAAATTACTTAGTCATACAGAAACATGATAGATACCCCTAGTTCCTCTTACATTACTCAGGTTCGAATACCTACTTGGACAGGTGTGATTTAGAAATTTGGACAGGTGTGAGTTTGAACGGATAGAATAACATCCAAACTAGCTATATACCACTGGTTCCAGAGTAGCCTGTATATCTGGTATAATACCAGATATACAGGCTACTCCAGAACTAGAATTTTGAAAAAAACAACAACTAAATACATATAATATTTGAGAGTATTCTGTATGACGTCATTTGTTTACATCGTTTCTGAAGAACGGATCAAGTTCACCGTCAATGAATTCGAAACTTAGCATACTTCTCTATTTACTTACAATGCATAAAACATTCTTAGAGCCCCGTTCACACGCTACGATAAATTGTATCGATTTATTGAACACAGAGATTGTAACAATTTATCGGATGATTGAGAAAGTGTTTACACGCAACGATTTTTACTCCAATATTCTTAGTGTTAGCTAATCTTCATGGAAGAAACATTGTGGTGGTCTGCATTCATGCATTATATTTTGAACTAGACGATAAGGCTTTCTTGAAAACCCTGTTTACATGTTCAAACTAATTGTTACGATTAGAATTTAATTTCCAACTGCAATGAATCGCTACGATCTCTTATTTACACGTAACGATAAATTGTAACAACCTCTTTATTACGATAAATTGATGCATTTTATCGTAACGTGGAAACTGGCCTTAATAGCCAAGCAACATATACCAAAAGAGTCACTGTGATGATGTACTATCAGAGAAAAGAGTCACTGTGATGATGTACTATCAGAGAAAAGAGTCACTGTGATGATGTACTATCAGAGAAAAGAGTCACTGTGATGATGTACTATCAGAGAAAAGAGTCACTGTGATGATGTACTATCAGAGAAAAGAGTCACTGTGATGATGTACTATCAGAGAAAAGAGTCACTGTGATGATGTACTATCAGAGAAAAGAGTCACTGTGATGATGTACTATCAGAGAAAAGAGTCACTGTGATGATGTACTATCAGAGAAAAGAGTCACTGTGATGATGTACTATCAGAGAAAAGAGTCACTGTGATGATGTACTATCAGAGAAAAGAGTCACTGTGATGATGTACTATCAGAGAAAAGAGTCACTGTGATGATGTACTATCAGAGAAAAGAGTCACTGTGATGATGTACTACCAGAGAAAAGAGTCACTGTGATGATGTACTACCAGAGAAAAGAGTCACTGTGATGATGTACTACCAGAGAAAAGAGTCACTGTGATGATGTACTACCAGAGAAAAGAGTCACTGTGATGATGTACTATCAGAGAAAAGAGTCACTGTGATGATGTACTATCAGAGAAAAGAGTCACTGTG
>CANNZV010003331.1:0-15838 GCA_947561585.1 Caprella mutica
CGACTTCGTACGTATTCTGACGACTAAATCGCTGCCACTGTAACCACTCCCTAAGGAAATAATCCTCCAATTAAATATTGCATATTGATACAGATCAAATTGTTATTTGTGGGTGCAAGATAGAGCTACGGCTCACAAAACACGAAAAAGTAATGTGCAGCATTAAAAAGAGCAGTGGTATACATAAAAAGAAAGGGCGGTCAAGTTGTACGGAATAGTACATACATTTGTTTTACATAAATAATGGTTTCCTTTTTATTATTTCAACTAAAATAATTAGAAATGTGCAGCCTTTTGTTTTATTCACAAGGGTTGACAGTTCCACTTTCATTTTGCAACCTAGTACATCAATTTTGAAAAGTTATGGCGTGATGAGTGATCTTTGTATTTCATTTAATTATGAAGGAAAAGGACAGACAATTGACTTTCAGAGAAGTTCAAACAGATTCCAAATCGATTCATATGTTAAAAAGTTATTACATTTCAAAAATGGGTAATGGCCTTCTTTTCAGACTGGAAAGTCTATAGTCTATAGTATATACTTTGTTGCTAGGTAATTTGATCCCCTGTAAGTTGACCCCTGGTAAATTGACACCGGGGTGTCTGGACCAGCGGGTAACTGCCATTCACTTACTGGCAATTTAATGACTTTAGTTAATAATAACATTTGAAATTATAAAAAAAATACGTTCGCCCTTCATTAAGGGGCAGTATTTTTTTTTGTTTTTAATGTCAAAACGATTGCTTAGTAAGAATGAAATATATCGTGTAAAATTGCAATGTTCGATAAAATTTCTTACCAAATGCTAACGGTAGATGGAGCCACAATCAATGGCGCCATTTTGTAAACTAACCAACTGAGATAAGATTCTATCTAGAATCTAGATTCTAGCTCAAGTGAAGAGATGGCTTTATTTTTAAAACTATGACTAAAATATTTTCACCATTTTCACGCAAACAAAGGTTGATTACTGCACAAATAAATTAATATGAAAACAACAAACTTACTCACGTACACACTAATGAGTAAGGCTCGGACATTGGGGCATTTATAAGTTAAATGCCACTAGCGCTCATAATGCTCCAAACGCTTTAAACGCCCCAAAATGCTCAAAAACGCCCCAAAATGCTCAAAACGCCCCAAAATGCGCCATATGTACTGTGGTTGACTTCTATTGCGCACCAAGATTGAGTAATGTCAAATAACTGTATCATTCTTACCGGGTGGACAACTGAACTTTTAAGTGTATTTAATGGTTCATAGAGCTTAAACGTGAATGATCGAACTAATTTCACATAGTTATCTACTAGTGATTGCTGAGACTGTTTATTTAGGTAACATTAATAATTCATACGTTTCTTTCCTCATTCTTCATATTACCAATAATTAGTTGGTATAAATATACTTAAACTAAAAATAGATTAAAATACTAATTTGATATTGATAGAGAGATAGCTTCAGTGAAATACCAGGGTATGTTTTTGTGTCCTATTGCCTAGGTACTGTCAAAGAAATTGTATCCGTATTTATTTTTTGATAGTAAACTAATTTCAAATGTTGAAGAGAAATCATATTACACGTAAAGCTCGGTCAAAAAATATCCGTTCTATAAGGGCCATGTAGCTCTTACAATGACATCTTTAAATTATATGGATTAACAAATATATTCTATGTCTACCATCAATCTAGTCATGCATTGATTAATTTGATTATATTCACTTAATGAGTTAATGTATTGTTGTTCAGTTTTTTTTAATGATTTAATTTTGTTACCCTTTTCTAATACATTTTCTTTGATTAGAAAAGTTCTATAAAAATTAAAAAGAGGTGTAACTATTCTAATAGTAACCCTAGATTTTCACGTAATTCATATCTATTTAGTTACAAATATCTTTGTTTTATTTTACATACCTTATTTTTTCGTACATTTGTTTGAGTAAGTAAATACTGGGTTGAATGTTTTGCAAGGCGTAGTGAAGAAACCAGACTGAAATATTTCCCGAATTGACTCCCTAAGATGTTTCCCGTTATGCTAGTGCCCCTGTTACTTCCACAGAAGTAGATATTATTCTTTTATTGAAATATTTGGTCTCAGATAGACGATGAAGGATCAAAAAATGTTAAAGAAGTAATGGTTTTATCTTGTTAATATGGGTTAACTTTCACATTCTTACAAAACTTCAACAACATGTGATGCTAGAATTTTCTGTAACATTATAGACTCGATATAGATTCCAATTATTATATGTACTGCATACGTTCGTTTTGGTTTCAACATTTATTGTTCTTTTTCTTATGTTTTTTCAAGTATTGCAGAATACTTTTGAGCCTTACATATTTACATAATGATTTTTCAAAATGAATTATTTATCGATAAAAATTAAAGATAATTCTTGTGTATATTTCATTCAAAAACTCTTCAAAAAACAAAACCTCGTTACAATTCCTACTTTGATAAGTAACACGCTTTTTCTTTCGGTGCATGAAACACTCCAAAAACTGCCTCAAATGCACCAATAACTGTCCCCGAATGCGCTGATAAGTGCTTCAAATGCTCCGATAAGTGCCCAAAATGCCCCGATAAGTGCTCCAAATGCTCTTTTCTATCGCTCCTACTGCAAATTTATAGCGCTACAAGTGCTCGTTTTGACCGCTACTACTGCTCTTTTTTAAGTGCCCCAATGTCCTAGCTCTACTAATGAGTATACCAGCTTCCGCTAGGTGTCGCTAATTTTATTATATATGTGTTAAATGAACACTTTAAAAATAAACGAACATTCAAATATTACATAATTAAATATTCTGAATCGATTTAAAACTACTTTGGCGATTATTTGATTTTGACTTAGTATACAAAACAAAAATAATAGTTAAATATAGACAAATTTATTAGAATTTTTTTTAAATACGTTATTATATAAATATTAGGTACGGCTCTAGGATAACTGCCATGCGGATAACTGCCATAGTGGACAACTGCCATGCAACAAACTGCCATGAAGACAACTGCCATGCAACAAACTGCCATGAAGACAACAGCCATGCAATATATTATAATTTTATTGTGGGTGAATTGTAATGCACTTGTAAGCCTAACATTTCTTGGAAATAATTTGATGTGAAGTATATTATTATTTTAAGCTAGAATTTTAGTATTGAAATATTAATTGTATAGTAAGAAATTGTGAATGAAGAAGCATTGAAATGAATAGGACTAGATTTCTTTCTTTGTTACAATCATTTTCTTTCACATTTTACGCCTTAAATAATCAAATGGTTGACAAAAAGATTGAAATCTATAGATACAAAACTTTTTTTCAAACATTTCAGAATACGAAGAATAGTACAAACATAAGCTTTACAGATTAAAATTTTCAGTGAGTGTTTTCTGTAAAAGTAAAGCGGTGACTTTAACATTTGACAAATAATATATTACAGAATTAATAACCCTTCTATAGATTTTTTTATTACACTTGATATTGTCCTCTTTCTATAGTGTTTTTTTTTTCTACTATGCATATAATCAGCATATTTAATAAATATACCTTAAAGAACTTACAATGGTTTAACCATTTTTATGAAAATACCAACATAAGTTAAAGTAGTCAGATTTGAGGACAATTTAGATATAAAGTCGTAAATTTTCTCTAAAAATCTACAATGAAAACTAATTATCAAAAGAATAATTACAAAACGGGTTCGATTCAAGGGGTAGCCGGTAAATTGCTCGAAAACAGTTGCTCGAATGAACAATTGCTCGAAAGAACAATTGCTCGAAAGAACAATTGCTCGAAAGACAATTGCTCGAAAAACAATTGCTCGAACGAACAATTGCTCGAATGAACAATTGCTCGAATAATCAAATTGCTCGAATGAACAAAATTGCTCGAATTATAAAATTGCACAGTTTTCGATTTTTATAAAAGTCAGTTATTTATGAAGTGGAGCTGCACTTAACAATCCTTGTTTCTTTTTAGTAATTGATCATTAATCATTCTATAAATTATTTTAATTATTACTCAATCTGCATAATCTTTTTTTAGACCGTTTGTGTCATCTCGTATGCAACATGATAATTGGAATCATGTGGTGAATCACTACTATTCATGTTTTTCATAAAACCTGAAAATTTATTTATTACTAGCCTATCTGTATGTGGTACCTCAATTGGTGAAATAACTCAAAGTTATGGCAGAGTCTTAATAAATCTACAAAAAAATTCAGGTTTTATGATAAAAAAAACATGAACAGTAGTGATTCACCACATGATTCCAATTCACATGTTACAAACGAGATGACACAAACGGTCTAAAAAAAGATTATGCAGATTGAGTAATAATTAATATAATTTATAGAATGATTAATGATCAATTACTAAAAAGAAACAAGGATTGTTAAGTGCAGCTCCACTTCATGAATAACTGACTTTTATAAAAATCGGAAACTGTGTAATTTTATAATTCGAGCAATTTTGTTCATTCGAGCAATTTGATAATTCGAGCAATTGTTCATTCGAGCAATTGTTCGTTCGAGCAATTGTTTTTCGAGCAATTGTCTTTCGAGCAATTGTTCTTTCGAGCAATAGTTTTTCGAACAATTGTCTTTCGAGCAATTGTTTTCGAGCAATTTACCTAGAACCGATTCAAGGAGTTGATGAGTGACCAATTTCCATGCAACAATGTTTAAAAAAACATTGATTAGTTGCGACGGCAGACTTTTATTTACAATTTCACGGCAATATATTTTGGTCAAAATGTGTTTCAAAAACTAGTCAAAAAATCTAAATATTAAATTGTCTTCCAGAGTTTAAATTTAAAAAAGAATTAGGCGGGGAAAAGACCGGCGGGGAAAAGTCCAGGCGGGGAAAATTCCGGCAGGGAATAGTCCGTTTCCCGATAATACATATAAGTTGATTAAGAATTAACTTAATTCATTGTATAATTATTTACAATGATATTATTATTGTGAGAATAACTAACTAGCTGGTAATCCAAAATCAGTACACGGGGTTTAAAGTTTGTTTCATAACCAAAGGCTATTTTGCTGAGGTAAATAGGAAATTATAAACAAGGGAGTGAAGGGACTATATACGCGTAACTTAACAATTTTTTTAAAATGTACGTGACTTAGCAAATATGTTAAAAATGGTAATTATAACTTCCTTATGTGTACCGAACTTTCGTTAACTGTGTATTTGATAAAGTAGCTTTGTTGAAGTATTATTTTCCTGTGAATCTTAAGTAATTCAATATCTATATATTTACTTCTGTAAAAATGAGTGTTCCCTTAATTCCTTATTGAATTGCTAACGGCTTTTTATAATTACCTTCGCAGAATGCAGGAAAGTTATATTATGGACGGCATTTATTTATTTATCATCTTGTTATTCGCTTAACTGAAAAATTGTTCAACCAAATTGCCTGAACTTTGGTGAAACGATTGGTCAATGTCCAGTAACCTGCTGGTAGACTTTTGGGAGCGACCCGATCAAAGGTCAAGGCCATGGTCATTTATAACTCAAAAAGTATTGAACCATATTGCATGAAACTTGGTGTGACGATTGGTCAATATGCAAAAACCATTTTGTTAGATTTTGGGAGCGATCGGGTCAAGGGTCAACGATCAAGGTCAAGGCCATTTATGACTCAATAACTCAAAAAGTATTCAACCAAATTGTCTGTAATTTGATGGGACGATTGGACAATGTCCACGAACCATCTGGTAGAATTTTGAGAGCGATCCGGTCAAAGGTCAAGGTCATTTATAGCTCAACAACTCAAAAAGTATTGAACCATATTGCATGAAACTTGGTGGGACGATTGGACACTATCCAGTCACCGGTTTATCAGATTTTAGTAGCACACGGATAAGCGGCGACGAAGGTATGCGCTCTATCGAGTGCACGTAATTTAGTTTCAAATGTTATTATTGACTAAAGTCAAAAATTGGCAGTAAATGACTGGCAGTTTTCCGCATGACAGTTTTCCGTGTACCGTCACCGGATAAGGATATTATATTAAAACTAGTTTACCTTCCCGTTAAAAATAACGGGTCATCATCAATACCAATTTATTTCCCATTATTACGTTACTTTTAATGAATTCAATTAAAATTAAATTTTCTGCATAGTCTAATTTATTTTATAGATTAAATAAATTTAAAAATTGAATAGAAACATGATATTTATATATCAAGTCAATATATTCCCGTGCGTATCATAGTTACATTCTTCAGGTTTAATACCCGTCGTGTAGAAGCGGACACCAAATGAATAAACAAACACACTAAGGATATTATTTAAAAAATATGATTTGTATTATGCTCTATCAAAGACTAAAAATGACAATAATAATGACATATTATGCTCTATTTTATAAATTACTTATATGTATCGTTGATACAAAGATTTAATATTATTACAATATTATCAATTGTGTTTTTTTATTTCAAATGTTAAATTATTTATTTCAAACTGTGGAATAATATATTTAAAAAAAATATGCATGATTAGCTAGCTACAAATTCATCAGAAAAAATCTTTGTATTGTAGATACCAAGTTTTGCACATATTGTATAATAATTATTATGAGAAATATTTGGAAGATATTAATAGAAGAAATGAAATATGAGATATATTAATAGTATAAATTGTGTGAAATGGAAAATACGGGACGAATTAAACATAATAAGTCCAAGAAGTAAATAACGTCCATGAATTAAAAAACCAGGATCAATTTACTGGGAACCAAATTACCGGTCACGATATACTTTATACTATAGACTCCGAGTATACACTGCCGGCCAAAAATCTGGGACAGTGCAGTATTTTTAAAATTTTTCCAGATTTGTCAGCAGGATTCAGACCAAACTTACACATATTGTAACTACCTCTTATATTGATATTATGTATTAATTACAGTTCATTCTAAATAATAGAAAAAAACTGATGAGCAGTTCAATTTTTATTTTGGAATTATAGTGGCCAAAACCGTGGGACAAAACAAAGAAAATTTGATATAACCGCATTAAATCAAAAGAATGCAAAACTTTGATTATACTCAATCAATATCTGGTTAACAATCCTTTATTTTCTATCACTGCAGCACACCTTCTACTGCAAGTTTGAATGAGATCACGACATTCATCACGTGAAACTTGTGCCCATTTTTCTTGATGTTTCAGCCAAAAAGTCATTAGTATTGACAGGGTTTCTGACCGTCACACGAATCCACAAAGTGGAACATAGGTTTTCAATAGGGTATAGGTCCGGACTTTAAGGAGGCCGTTCCAAAACATCCACATTTTGCTCTTCCAAAAATTCCATTACATGCTTAGCCTTGTGGCATGGTGCGTTATTCTGTATGAAAATAGGGCTTTCACACTCAGATTTTCAAAGTGTTAGGATGAAATGATCTCTCAACGGGTTCCTATATATTGTTCCATTAACTCTGGTGGTTAGCCGGAACAGATCAGTCGTTCCATCTTGGATAATCATTCCGAACGCCATTACGCTACCCCACCGAACCTCTGTTTTCTTCGTACATTTTTTATTTAACCTTTTGCCAACAAACCTTCTTAGAAATTTATTTCCGTCAGATCCAAACACATTAAACTTACTTTCATCAGAGAAGAAACATTTCGTCACTGATCATCTGTCCACAACACATGATTTTGAGTAAAACCTAATCTGCGTTTCTTGTTCTTGTTGCTTACCAACGGCTTCTTCGCTGGTGATCTTGCAAACAGAAGAATTACATTCAGACGTCTTGATACTGTTTTACGAGATGCTTTGATGTCATGAGAGGCATGTACTTCACGAGAAATTCTGGCAACTGTCTGAAACCTATCGTTCAGTGCCATCCTCTTAATCACTCTATCTTGTCTAGGAGAAGTTATTCGAGGTCGGCTATTTGTCTTATGAGCTAAAATTTTCCCAGTATCCTTGAAACCCTTTATAATTCTCCCTACGGCACTTTTCGACAGCTTCAAGTCATCAGCTATCTTCCGTATCGAATTATTCTTTCCATGAAGTTTGATAATTGATTTTACGACAGAAGAATCAACTTTAGGTGTCATATCGATGGTGGAACCGGTTGCAATAACTATACAGTAATGTAATCAACTTATTCTTAATTGTTGTACTTAGAAAATTTGAAAAAACTCGCTACACAGTCCAAAATAAATTATTTTCATTGTTCTGTCCCACGGTTTTAGCCACTTTGATTTCAAAATAAAAATTGAAATTCTCATAACTTTTTTTCTGTCATTTACATTGAACTGTAATTGAACTGGAGAAATTTAAAAAATACTGAACTGTCCCAGATTTTAGGCCGGTAGTGTAGAGTATGTAATTTTATATTGCAAGGTCTCACAGTGATTTCCTGTTTATGCACAGTAGAGTTTATAACTCGTATCAAGGCGTAGCATGCCTTGTAAGTTAATACCTAGCACCTCTCTCACCCTCACCAATCCTTCTTCTTGTTCCTAGCCGAGGAAACTTTTAACAGTTTTTCGATTATATTTAAACATGATAGAACTTGTTTGAACATGTTTGAATATGTTAGAACTTGTTTGAGCATGTAATAAATTGTTTCAATATGATAGAACTTGTCTGAACATGTTAGAGTTTATTTGAACATGATAGAACTTGTTTGAACATGTTATAAATTGTTCAAAATACCTATACTACTAATGAACGGGAAAAAATATAATGGTAAGAATTTTTTTTTTTTTTTTTTTTTTTTTTTTTTTTTTTTTTTTTTTTAAAAAGGCCCCCTGCCAGAAGAAGCAAACCTCCTTTAAATAATTTAAAAAAAAGCAATTATCTTTATTAAGACAATGAACATTAAAAAATGGTAAGAATGAACGGAAAAGAATAGGGGTGTAGGTCATAAGCCCCCCCGGTCACGAGCCCCCTCCCCCCCTGTTTTTCAATCCTTATTTTTCTCTATTATTTAATCCTTATTGACACTTTTGTAGTTCATTACTGATTAAACATAAAATATATGTATATACGCCCCCCGAACCCCCCTGCCAGGTCATTAAACGATCATGAAGTGTGCAGTACAACAAACTAGCAGATACAGCAAACTACATTAGCAACTCTCAGTTATTTCTATCTAAGTAGTTCTTCATATATTTAACTAGGTAAATAAGGATTAAAAAAACAGGAAGGGGGGGGGGCTCGTGACCGGGGGGGGGGGGGGGTGTGGGCTCTTGACCGTACCCCAAAGAATAGACAGGTAAGAATGAACGGAAAATGTGACGGCAGTCCAGCTTTTCTCATAATACATAAATATTATTTCATTAATTCATATATTTAACTGAACTGCACATCTGACAACTCAATATTTAACTCCAAACCTCACTTCAAATACTCTCCAATCCTAATAGCGTCAGTTTAATTCCAGCTAGCATCACATTCAGTTCTTAGGCTATAGTGACAGATAACTCTACAATCCCCATATTTTCCTTGCTAATCTAATTGTGTATATGGTAACTTGGAAGCCCCATATCGAGTGAGTGAAGTTTCTGATCAATATTATTTAATCTGTGTTGCGTATTGTTTGTTAGTTTAGTATTTATATTTTAGTGTTAGGTATCAATATCTTGTACCTGATCGTAATTTCGGGAAAGACCCCCGTGACTGATATAACGCTCTCTATATCGGTTTCTAATTGGTAATCCTTTTACTATGAAATGAAACTCTCCCTATTAGTCTTGTCCTATTATATTAAATACCTTGGTATTCCTTTACAAATGTTTAAAGCTATGTAGTCGTATCTTTCTAACGCTAAATTTCTTCTGCCTGATCTAGGTTTTATATAGCAACACAAGTTGAAACTTTTTATACTCTCTTATTAGTAGCTAGGTGTACCATTTTAGTCCTTGTATATTGTACCATTGAAGATTTAATTACGCCGTAACTAACTTCATGTGATTTGCCGTATCCATGTTGATTATCTTTCTAACTAGAAATCTGTTGCCACTTTCCTGTCCTACTTCTTCAGTTAAGTCCCTTGTACTTTATATACGTGCTCACCATTTTATTCATTGTAATTTTGTAACTATATTTTTTGATTTGTTAAGCTAATTTAGGTATATTTGTGTCTTTGCAGCCACGTCTATCAGTGAAGAATAAAACTTAAACAGTTTCACATGGTTCTATTCAGCCCGAAAATAGTCCCGAGACAGAAAAAAATATAAAGGTAAGAATGAACGAAAAAGAATAGACAGGTAAGAATGAACGGAAAAGAATAGACAGGTAAGAATGAACGGAAAAGAATAGACAGGTAAGAATGAACGGAAAAGAATAGACAGGTAAGAATGAACGGAAAAGAATAGACAGGTAAGAATGAACGGAAAAGAATAGACAGGTAAGAATGAACGAAAAAGAATAGACAGGTAAGAATGAACGAAAAAGAATAGACAGGTAAGAATGAACGAAAAAGAATAGACAGGTAAGAATGAACGAAAAAGAATAGACAGGTAAGAATGAACGAAAAAGAATAGACAGGTAAGAATGAACGAAAAAGAATAGACAGGTAAGAATGAACGAAAAAGAATAGACAGGTAAGAATGAACGGAAAAGAATAGACAGGTAAGAATGAACGGAAAAGAATAGACAGGTAAGAATGAACGGAAAAGAATAGACAGGTAAGAATGAACGAAAAAGAATAGACAGGTAAGAATGAACGAAAAAGAATAGACAGGTAAGAATGAACGGAAGAGAATAGACAGGTAAGAATGAACGGAAAAGAATAGACAGGTAAGAATGAACGGAAAAGAATAGACAGGTAAGAATGAACGGAAAAGAATAGACAGGTAAGAATGAACGGAAAAGAATAGACAGGTAAGAATGAACGAAAAAGAATAGACAGGTAAGAATGAACGGAAAAGAATAGACAGGTAAGAATGAACGGAAAAGAATAGACAGGTAAGAATGAACGGAAAAGAATAGACAGGTAAGAATGAACGGAAAAGAATAGACAGGTAAGAATGAACGGAAAAGAATAGACAGGTAAGAATGAACGGAAAAGAATAGACAGGTAAGAATGAACGAAAAAGAATATAAAGGTAAGAATGAACGGAAAAGAATAGACAGGTAAGAATGAACGGAAAAGAATAGACAGGTAAGAATGAACGGAAAAGAATAGACAGGTAAGAATGAACGAAAAAGAATAGACAGGTAAGAATGAACGGAAAAGAATAGACAGGTAAGAATGAACGAAAAAGAATAGACAGGTAAGAATGAACGGAAAAGAATAGACAGGTAAGAATGAACGGAAAAGAATAGACAGGTAAGAATGAACGAAAAAGAATAGACAGGTAAGAATGAACGAAAAAGAATAGACAGGTAAGAATGAACGAAAAAGAATAGACAGGTAAGAATGAACGAAAAAGAATAGACAGGTAAGAATGAACGAAAAAGAATAGACAGGTAAGAATGAATGGAAAAGAATAGACAGGTAAGAATGAAAGAAAAAGAATAGACAGGTAAGAATGAACGGAAAAGAATAGACAGGTAAGAATGAACAAAAAAGAATAGACAGGTAAGAATGAACGAAAAAGAATAGACAGGTAAGAATGAACGAAAAAGAATAGACAGGTAAGAATGAATGGAAAAGAATAGACAGGTAAGAATGAACGAAAAAGAATAGACAGGTAAGAATGAACGAAAAAGAATAGACAGGTAAGAATGAACGAAAAAGAATAGACAGGTAAGAATGAACGAAAAAGAATAGACAGGTAAGAATGAACGAAAAAGAATAGACAGGTAAGAATGAACGAAAAAGAATAGACAGGTAAGAATGAACGGAAAAGAATAGACAGGTAAGAATGAACGGAAAAGAATAGACAGGTAAGAATGAACGGAAAAGAATAGACAGGTAAGAATGAACGGAAGAGAATAGACAGGTAAGAATGAACGGAAAAGAATAGACAGGTAAGAATGAACGGAAAAGAATAGACAGGTAAGAATGAACGAAAAAGAATAGACAGGTATGAATGAACGGAAAAGAATAGACAGGTAAGAATGAACGAAAAAGAATAGACAGGTAAGAATGAACGAAAAAGAATAGACAGGTAAGAATGAACGGAAGAGAATAGACAGGTAAGAATGAACGAAAAAGAATAGACAGGTAAGAATGAACGAAAAAGAATAGACAGGTAAGAATGAACGGAAAAGAATAGACAGGTAAGAATGAACGAAAAAGAATATAAAGGTAAGAATGAACGGAAAAGAATATAAAGGTAAGAATGAACGGAAAAGAATAGACAGGTAAGAATGAACGGAAAAGAATAGACAGGTAAGAATGAACGGAAAAGAATAGACAGGTAAGAATGAACGGAAAAGAATAGACAGGTAAGAATGAACGGAAAAGAATAGACAGGTAAGAATGAACGAAAAAGAATAGACAGGTAAGAATGAACGAAAAAGAATAGACAGGTAAGAATGAACGAAAAAGAATAGACAGGTAAGAATGAACGGAAAAGAATAGACAGGTAAGAATGAACGGAAAAGAATAGACAGGTAAGAATGAACGGAAAAGAATAGACAGGTAAGAATGAACGGAAAAGAATAGACAGGTAAGAATGAACGAAAAAGAATAGACAGGTAAGAATGAACGAAAAAGAATAGACAGGTAAGAATGAACGGAAAAGAATAGACAGGTAAGAATGAACGGAAAAGAATAGACAGGTAAGAATAACGGAAAAGAATAGACAGGTAAGAATGAACGAAAAAGAATAGACAGGTAAGAATGAACGGAAAAGAATAGACAGGTAAGAATGAACGGAAAAGAATAGACAGGTAAGAATGAACGAAAAAGAATAGACAGGTAAGAATGAACGGAAAAGAATAGACAGGTAAGAATGAACGGAAAAGAATAGACAGGTAAGAATGAACGGAAAAGAATAGACAGGTAAGAATGAACGGAAAAGAATAGACACGTAAGAATGAACGGAAAAGAATAGACAGGTAAGAATGAACGAAAAAGAATAGACAGGTAAGAATGAACGGAAGAGAATAGACAGGTAAGAATGAACGAAAAAGAATAGACAGGTAAGAATGAACGAAAAAGAATAGACAGGTAAGAATGAACGAAAAAGAATAGACAGGTAAGAATGAACGAAAAAGAATAGACAGGTAAGAATGAACGGAAAAGAATAGACAGGTAAGAATGAACGGAAAAGAATAGACAGGTAAGAATGAACGGAAAAGAATAGACAGGTAAGAATGAACGGAAGAGAATAGACAGGTAAGAATGAACGGAAAAGAATAGACAGGTAAGAATGAACGAAAAAGAATAGACAGGTAAGAATGAACGAAAAAGAATAGACAGGTAAGAATGAACGAAAAAGAATAGACAGGTAAGAATGAACGAAAAAGAATAGACAGGTAAGAATGAACGAAAAAGAATATAAAGGTAAGAATGAACGAAAAAGAATAGACAGGTAAGAATGAACGAAAAAGAATAGACAGGTAAGAATGAACGGAAAAGAATAGACAGGTAAGAATGAACGAAAAAGAATAGACAGGTAAGAATGAACGAAAAAGAATATAAAGGTAAGAATGAACGAAAAAGAATAGACAGGTAAGAATGAACGAAAAAGAATAGACAGGTATGAATGAACGGAAAAAAATAGACAGGTAAGAATGAACGAAAAAGAATAGACAGGTAAGAATGAACGGAAATGAACATGTTTGAACATTTTAGAACTTGTTTGAACATTTTAGAACTTGTTTGAACATGTTATAACTGGTTAGAATACGTTTGAACATGTTAGAATTTGTTTGAACTTGTTAGAATTTGTTTGAACATTTTAGAACATGTTTGAACATTTTAGAACTTGTTTGAACATTTTAGAACTTGTTTGAACATTTCAGAACTTGTTTGAACATTTCAGAACTTGTTTGAACATGTTATAACTGGTTAGAATACGTTTGAACATGTTATAATTGGTTAGAATACGTTTGAACATGTTATAACTGGTTAGAATACGTTTGAACATGTTATAATTGGTTAGAATACGTTTGAACATGTTATAACTGGTTAGAATACGTTTGAACATGTTATAATTGGTTAGAACATGTTAGAACTTGCTTGTGTACAATTTATTCCAAGAATTAAAAACATGTATGCCATATAAATATAACTTTTTTCCGCTAAATTGTCACCTTTTTTACAAGACTAACAGTCTATATAAGGAAGGGGAGTGAAATATTCTCAAGATTTCAAATATTTCTTTATTGAGAGTACCTTCATAACTCCATTAAAACAATCAACATCACTTACATTTTTTTCAAATAGATCGGCATTGAATTTCTATGATTGTGTGTACGCTATTTGATTAGAAGACCTACAAAATCTTATTCAAAAGAGTATATTTGAAACATTAATTTTCTTTACAAATTGAGAAATAATAAAATTAACGTCATAATACAGTCTAACGAGCTACTTAGGGTTGTGACAATATGCTGTAAATATCGAGGTACGGTCAAGAGCCCCTCCCCCCCCCTCCACTATCGGTCACGAGCCCCTCATGGTCATGAACCCCCCTAGGTCATAAGCCCCCCCGGTCACGAGCCCCCCTCCCTGTTTTTCAATCCTTATTTACCTAGTTAATAAATGAAGAACTACCTAGATAGAAATAACTGTGAGTTGCTAATGTAGTTTGTTGTATCCGCTAGTTTTTTGTACTGCACACTTCATGATTGTTTAATGACCTGGCAGGGGGGTTCGGGGGGCGGCACGCCCCCCGATATACATATATTTTATGTTTAATCAGTGATGAACTACAAAAGTGTCAATAAAGATTGAATAATATAAGTAAATAAGGATTAAAAAACAGAGGGGGCCTCATGACCGAGGGGAGGGGGGGGGGGCTGATGACCGTGGGGGGGGGGGGGGCTTATGACCTACACCCTTAAATATCATAGATCCCGAAAATATTAATATTATAGATGGAGAGAATTGAACAGTATTGAATCATTCTAAACCAGCAGTATATAGTATTCGATACCATTTCATTTCGTCTATGATATTATAAAGATCTATGATTTTAGAAGCCTATTGTCACAACTCACAACCCTACTTATTATGTAATAGTATATATGCCTTATATGGTACTTAGGTAATCATACCATTTTTTATCACTTCAATTAGCTTAATATGACAATACTCATCTTTCATATGCTTGCAAAACTCAGCGTTAAGGGCCGTACACACGTAGGGTTTTTAAGTCTTTCCACCAGACTTTTTGATACCTGCAGGTATCATGGATACCAACTAAAATAAATAATAATTTTATCTTTTTTCTTATATTCTCGTGGAAAAAGTACGAGGAGCTTAGCAAAAAATCTGGTGGAAAGACTTAACAAACCTACGTGTTTAACGGCCCTTTAGTTTCTTAGGATTTGCAGATGAATATAATATTTAATTATTGAAAGGTACACTTTCAGGAAATTTGAAACCTCCATCATTCAGGTATAATTTATAACGAAGATATTTTCTAGTCTGTTTTAATGACGTTGTTATATTTTATTTCTGATGAACAATAATTTTTTTAGTTCATACATAACTGGGGAACGTTTTTCTGTATAAGACACTCTGAAAACTTGATAAATATCTCTATTTCATTCACTAGCATATTATATAGCTAATTCTCTGAGCCAGATACATAAATGATCGAAAATAATTTATAACCATTTCATATGAAATATTTTGTACGAAATAAAACATGTCTGATTTCGTTTTAAAACCTAATACATGAGTATGCAAATATCATGAGCAATGATTTTAATTTAGAGAATAAAAGCCTCCAGATTAAATCTCG
>CANNZV010003331.1:15862-59067 GCA_947561585.1 Caprella mutica
CTCGAATCCTTATATTAAGTGATTATAAATTACATCTAAAAGCATTTATTAAGCACCGTATAGAATAAACAATTAGGCCCATTTTAGGCTTTAACATGTGATAAAATATATATATATATATGTTTGGCAAGCCGTGTTGGAAAAAAGCGTATAGTAAAATAATTATATCTACTGTATAGAAAAGAGTCACTTTTCCCTTTATAAAATAATACTAATTCTAATCAATAGACAGATTAAATGACCTCGCAAAACAGTAAATATCTAAATTCTACTCCATTAAATACAAATTCTTAATTTAAACTAAAAAGGGAGATTAATCGAAATTTATAATAGACTTTCTTTGGCATTCTACTTCTATAGTCATGCAATTTTAGTTAATACTGAAGTCAGGTTTTTGAAATTTATTTAAGTATTGCAATACTATTTTTGTACATTCCCCACTATAATTAAAGACGATGATATCGTCACTATCTATCAATCGAGGTAGAAGTTATATGAATCAACGATCTACTTGTGGACGACGTGTACCATGGTCAACATTTATCATCAAGCTCCGATTCATTCATAATATAATGTACTATTTCTAAATATATATCTCATCTTATAATAATTATAATACAGCTCATTATATTGTCAATTTATTCAATAACTCATAAATATAAATATATTAAAATATGCACTATATAACCATAACTAATTCTAAGATATAAAGCTACCAATTTTGCATAATACTATGTGTAATTCTTTGACTATTTTATTAACAGCAACTTAGTACCGTGCGTATAAAATATAATAAACTTTCCATAAGTTAAAAACAATTGAGTTTCATTTCATTTATGCTCGATAATTAGCTTCATCCTGAACAGAATCTTCCATCTGTTGATGATGAATCATGTAGTAATCATGAAGAATGGAGAGGAGCCTCCTGGAAATGTTAGCTTTGGGGCTGGGTAGTATGCATCATGTAAACCTCGTTGGGGAAATTATGCATAGGCTGCTGATGTCTTTTAATTATGGGGGGAGGGGGTGGAGGAGGCACATCATTGTCATCAAAATTATCCTCTTGAGGCGAATAATTTGGATCTGAGAACCGCATAGGTACAGGCGGTGGCTGAACTTGGTAGCCAAGTGGCACAGGGGGATAGGGCATGACGTAAGGAAGCGCATGGGGTGGCATGTAAGCAGGGTAAAAATTTGGCGGAATAGCGTATGGATAATGCAGTGGAATGGCTGAGGGTGATGATCTAGAAGTAGCTCTATTTGGCACATTTTGGTGTGAATTCGGAGGTAGAAAATGAGTTGGCGGATCAACAGACGTTTCTGATCGAGTGCCTCGTACCAATGGCTTCATTTGATCCATTGCTGGTTGAGTAACATAATGAAAAGAGGCTCTTAGAGATGGTGAGATGTGCTTTGATGAAGCTGCAAACCTTTTTTCGTTCGCTTCCGTTCTTTCTTTGTCACTCATTCTTACTGCTTGTTCCTGGCTCTCAGTGTTGGAGGTGACTGGGATTGCTGATGTCTCTGAGTAGTTGATGCCTAATTGGTTGTATGGATGCAATTTGCATGGAGTAACGCTCATATCTGCTCCATTAGTAGAAGATGAATTAGATGGATATTGTATATTATTCTCCACCAACCTTTCACTTTTGTCCGGAACCAATTGCATGTTAGGATGATAAATGTGAATGTCATCTGCACCAAAAGCTACATTTTTCATGGATTGAAAACGAGATAACGGTACGTTATGATCAGTTTTAGATTTAGCAGACGATGTCCGTTGTTTAACAGGTGGTTTAGTAGTTTCATTGTTATGATTTGGAAACGAAAATGTGGTATTGGCGTAATTAGGAGATGATACGGAATTAACAGTTGGTAAATGTTGCATTGAGTATGCAGATACGTATCTTATGTTATTCATTGGTTCTGAAGTGTAAAGATTTCTCCTTGGAGAAAAACTTTTGACACCTGGTTTTGGTGGAAATATTTGATGAATATTTTTAACTGAATTTCCGGATGTAATATTAGCACTTGCATCATCTATTCTTGCCATATAAGCATGTGTAATTTTCTTAGTTTCAACTGTATGAATTTGTCTTAGATTTGGAGAATGTGCTATATGAAAACTAGAAGAAACCCTAGGTGGGATACCTGGGGCATTTTCTTTGGCATTGGCTGACCCTTCGTATAACCATTTGACATCATCTGGATGTAGAACATTATCAGCTGAAAATATTTTTCCAACCAATGTGTTAATATCTTCATTATTTTCGGATTTTTCTTTGTGAAATATTGGGTTGGGAGAGTTAATAGGATTTGTATTACTCTTAAAACTGTACGGACCTTGCTGCACTTCCCAAGCATCATTTCTGCTCCTGGCTGCCATTTTGTGATGATTTCCCGATAAGTGTCCAAACTTCTTACTGAGTTCAGATACATCGCATGAGTTTCTTCTAAACTGAATAGACTCGCTATTTCTATCTTTTGGATTTGGAAAGATTCTCGAATTCAAAATATTAGACGAATTTTCAGATTGTTTCAAATCTGATTTACTAAAGGTGAAAACATTCCCATATTGTCGAGTCGAGTCTGTTTCAACTCTAGATGCGCTGCTGGGAACAGTATCTCTATACTCCGATGAGCCATTACTTGATATTTCTCTGAGTAACTTGGTCATTGCTATGAGATCTGGAACTTCTTTGTTTTGGTAATCTAATGCACCTTTTTGCCCGATTGTCATCCTCATTGCAGAATTGTTCATCCTATTTTGGGTGGGTAATGAGTTGTATCCATAGGAAGTGAAATTGCCATCGGCCTTATTAGGGAAATTATGTGAATTAAAAGGTAGATGAGAACTAAAAGGACCACTACTGCTCGTTATAGGCGCAGATTGTTTGTTACTTACAGTTGGATGGTTGTTAAAATCACAATTTGTGTATCTTGATGCCTGTGCGTGATCTGCTGTTGTAGAATTTGCAGAGGCTAGATTGAATGCTATTGAAGTAGCTATATCAATTATAGAATTTTGATTCAGGACTGAATTAACAGAATTCCATCTCTTCTGGTTTGGATTCGAATAAAATTCCAACTGGAAATTAGGATTGTCCAAGCCATATATGAAATCACCAGAGGGTTGGCCTTGTTGATTTATGTCATGCATGTGTGAATTTATTGGTTTGGTGGTCTCGAATTGGATATTGTCTAATCCTTGTTTGTGTGCAAGAGTATTGGGTTTAATTTTTATGTCGGGATAATGTTCAACGCTGACCAATCCAACGTCATCGTATTTCTCAGTTATACATTCACTTGAGAAGGACTTAAATTTACCTAGATATTGGTCATGATCTGATTTGAGGTAAGAATTTTGGCTATCATTCATAGATGGTACTTCTTTGTTGCCATATGAATCGTAACCGAATAAATTATTTACCTGTGATCTTTCCGGGAAAGAATTATTTTGAGAAGTATTAAAGATAGTATTCAGCTTATTGTCCTCAGCCATAGTTGGAACTTGGTTTGCGTATATCTGATCGTTAGATTGACTTTGTTCACTAATTTGAAGAGGATAAGGAATTTCATGAGCTGGGAAAGGAATCTGATGCGATGCATTTTCCTCTTGAAGAAGTGAATTGTAAGACGAACACCTATTTCCTCCTTTCAGTGTACTTACATTCCTTCTGTTTGCATCTTCAGGAGCTAAAAGTATTCTAGGTGCAGAAATATAATCTTCAGGAATGAGACATTGTAAATCTGGAGTTGAGACTCGCTTGACAGTAACAATTTCCAGAGAGTTTTCCAAAGTATCGGTGCTTGTACTATCCGGACTGGAGGAACCATTGCTTGTGTTCGAACTCGTGCTTATAGGTTGCGCATCGCTGTGTTCTGTATCGTTAGCACTACTAAGTTCTGATTGCATTTGAGTAGAACTAACAATGCTGATGGCATATTCACTCATACTATCATTTGAGCTTTCTGGATATCCAGACCAATTCGAACATACAGAGTTGGTATCTTTAGAATAGTCAGAAACCAAGTACTTGAAATCACCCCTAAGATTCTTAATATATCTGCTCCTTTTGCTTCTCTGAGATAAATAAATAGAACTTTTACTTGGAATATCTTTATACCTCGTGTACGGTTTGAAAGGAGGGCGAGAATTTAGTCCTTCTAAAGGTAACTCATTAGAATCACTGAATGGAAAAGTATCAACTTCTGTACCTGAGTCAGTACCATTTCTACACACCATTTGTCTGCCGTGACTGCGACCTTGTTTCATCAGAAACAATTTTCTCTTTACAGCATCGCAACTGCCAGAACTGGATGGTTGCAATAGAGTATCATTCTTCGATTCGCCTAACATACTAATATTTTCCTGACATTCTTCTTTACTGGTACTTTCTATTTGAGCGACTTCATCATTACCAGCATCTGCTTGTGGTCTAATTATATATTTCCCTGCTGCTCTAACTATAGTTCCGGTGTCATAGTGTTCTCCAAATATAATATCACCCTGTCTACGTCGTCTTCTTGTTTTCTTCGTTCTGTTATTCTTGCGTTTATCATCAGTATCTGTTGATAGCTCTGCGCACTCGTTTGCTGTATCGTCTGAATCAGTTGAAGTTGCACTTGATGTGGTGGTGGTACTTGAAACACTCGAGGAGTTTTCAGACCAATCTGTGAAGGCGAAAACATTATATGGTAGGTAATACTTTTCACATTTGTTTAAATGCTGGGTCTAAATTGAATTCAATCATTTTCATTTACCTGAACTGATTACTGATGTAGTATTGCATTCCCTTCTACTTCTGAAATAAAAGTAGAAGTTTTATGAGTAGAACTTAAACAAAAATGAATAATAAGATAGTCTCTAGCAACTATAATAATGTGACTTGCCTTTCATCTGACATTGAACTCAATGTGGAAGATGACTTTGGTCTCACAACTTCAGGGTATTGATTCTCCGGTTCCTGTGGAGCGATCAATCCTCCCTGGAATTGTGTAAGTGGCGAACATCCCACAGATAACGAATATCTATGAGCCCTGTTGAAGATTGATTAAAAATTCAGTAAATGGAAAGAATTCATAAAATTTGACTGTAATCTGGTATTGTATTTTTTTTAGATATGGGTTCTATTACCTGTCCTCCTCTTCTTGATTTTGGAAAGCAAAACTAGCAGATGCGGTTGTTGCTGGAAATTCTTCCTCTTCAAATCCTTGTAAATCTTCATCTTGAAGCTCACTGGCATACATAGCAGGTTTACTTTCTTCTGGTGCTGTAAGATTTGCAGCAAGAAATTTCATGAATTTCAACTTAAAGACCGCATACTTTTCGTACTATGAATAATTTCATATTCTTGTTAATAGTTACAGTGTACAGATTTCATTATCATATTGAAAGTACGATTTGCAGCCAAAAAAAATCATTCATGTCTATTTTTAAGATCATATTCTTTTCGTACTATGAATATTTTCATATTCATGACGGCTATAGTGTAGAGATTTAGTTATCACATTGATAAAGCTATTAAAAGTGTAGGATTCTAAACGGATATTCTTACTGCAAGGTACCACTTCGTGAAAGAGGTACTGGTTCGGGTCACAGGGCTGATTAGTCCACTCGTGGTCGCTGATTTGGTTAAGAGTGTACCGTCTTTTAGGATTCTTCTGAAGCATATTTATGATGAGGTCTCTAGATCCAACTGACAGGTGTTCTGGGACAATAGGGTCCTGTAGAATATTTTAAAACATTGAACAGCGTACTGGTCTAATTCTAATTAATTTCAAATTGAAGAGTGTTTTATATATTACATGTATTTAAGCTGACCTTATTGATGGTTTGATCGACGTTATGAAAAGGATTTTCCCCCACCATCAGAGTATAGAGCGTGACACCCACAGACCAAATTTCCAATTCAGGACCAAGATACCTGAACAGATAATAATGTTAACGCTTCAGTTACCTATGACTAATGTGAAAATATCTTATTTCATACACCATATTCTCACATCTTTGCCGTTTCTCTACAACTCACTTGTTTCCCTGCAGTACCTCAGGACTACAGTATTCTATAGTTCCCGCAAACTGAGAGAACATCTTGCCGTCCGTTCTGGCGTACGTGGCTGACCCGAAGTCAATTAACTTGATATGGAAGTGTTCATTGATGATTATGTTCTCATCCTTAATGAAATGAAACAGGATTTTTAAGTTACATACTTTGGTGACTTACTAATTTAATATATTTAAATTTATATTGCATACCTTGACATCTCTGTGAAGGATGCAGGCCGCATTTAGGTACAACAGAGCACTCACTAACTGTTTAGGGAAAAATATATATTAAGTAAATCAGAATTAACAATATTGCTCTATTTTGTGGTACAGATATCTATTTCTGATATTATTTTCAAATATGTCCATTAAATAAATTATTGATAAATGAGCAATAAATTAGAAGCATTTACAATCACATTAAGTCATTTAACTTAAATTGAATTTACTTGTCTGAATATATGAGCAGCAAGAGGATCATCTAGCACTGGGTCTCTCTCAATGAACTCAAACAGATCCATACCAGCTCCAAATTTCTCCATCACCAACTGAACGTAATCAACATTCTCGAAAACGTCTAATACTGCAACCTGTGATATAGTGATGAAATAAATGAATATATAATATAGGCGAAGGCTTCCAAAGATATTAGATAAAATTATTTAATACAGATATAAAGAATGAAAAATCAAGAGTATACCAAAAAATACTTTTTTGCTCAATACAATTTATTTCGAAAATTTTCATTGAGTAAAGTTTCTAATTTTAGATAAAGAGCAGAGTTTTTCAAATTGAAAACAATATAAATTCTGCCATACGTGGGTCTTGGATACCCTGCATTGATTCGAAATTGTAGAATACATACTAAACATTTTAGGAGTGACTCACAATATTCGGATGATCAAGAGAAGTAAGAAGCGCCACCTCGAGGGGAAGTTTGTCGTTATCAACCGTTACCCAATTACCTCTACCAACACACGACTTGGGAATTATTTTTGTAACGGCCTGAAAAAGATACTTTTATATTCACAATGTCATTTTAAACTAACGAATAGTGAATAATAAGTCTGATTAAATTATCATAATGTAAGCACGAAAAATTGTGATATTTGGAGTATCCGATTCGGAAATCTTAATTTCCAAGTTGGTGAATGCGATATTTGCTTACCAGAAGAGAGTCCCTTTTCCTGAAGGATAGCCTCACACTCCCAAAGGCACCTCTTCCGATCTCTTTGAGGACAGTATAGTGGTCTAAATACACCCCCGCCACTTGCTCTTGTAGGTCTTCATTCAACATCAAGGGCTGCAGATGAGAAAAAAACCGCTCAGTTTTTGTATATAAAGATTGAGTAATATACAAAAAAAAATTATGGTGAGGTCATATAACTTCACTTTATTTTATAGGCCCCATCAAAACTGATTATCAACTGGCAATTAGAATCTAAATGATCATGTGCGAATTGTAATGGTAGATGAAACATTATCTACTCTAATAGATAATTATTGTGTATAAATTCTCATATGCGTAACCACTGAAGGAATCTTCCAATTTGAATTCTGTATCTACCTTCTTTGTTTTGGTGATTCCATCTTCATCCACGCAGTATTCTCCTTCAGTGTACTCATCACTAGCGTTCTCGCTGCTGTCCGTAATGTCTAGCGAGAAGCTGCTGCTAGAGCTGTCGGGCATGGAGATAGAACAAGAGGCTTGGCCTTCTCTGTACGTTTCAGATCCGGCAAATGATTCAGAGCCCTCGTGTGGAACTAACGTGAAACTTGGAACCGTTGAACTTGTATCAGTTGAAGAAAACACTAAAAAGGAAGAAAATGTTAATCACTGTTTTTGGATGGCCTGCGCAGATTTCCGTTGTAGAAGAACATTTCCGTTGTAGAAGAACATTTCAATTACAGTGGTTTAATAGTTTACTATTTTTTGTGTTATGATCATCCTCACAAATTGATATTCACTCACTTTCTTGCTTCAAATGCGTATTTCTTAATCCATTGTGATCCTTCTTGACCTTAGTTCTTTTCATTGGACTCTTGCTTTCGGTGGAGCTATATCCAAGACTATCCGCCACGAGAGTGTGACTGGCTACGTTCACTTGCATTGAAGTACCGCTGTTGTCCTTCTACATGAAAATCAAACGTAACTTGTAGATTTTAACCATTAAGCTCATAAAAAAACTACCAAAGTGAGTTTCCTATAAATTGGAATATTTTCTCAGCTTACCTGTTCAGACACTGTTCCATCAGTGTTCCAAAGATTGCTGTGATTATTTTCTCTACCTCTGGAAGATTCCATATCGTCAGAATAAGAAGGTAGAGCACTACTATCCTCTTGACTATCATCGTCTAGTTGTAGCCAGATACCGTAGAGGAGGTCTGGTCCAACGGTGATGGGACTAACTTGATAGGTAATCACTGATAGAAGAGAAAACGTCGATTAATTATCAGAATGGAAATTTATTGATTAAAGGGTGGAATTAATTACACTGTAATCTTCAAGATTTCTAGGTGATTTTATCTACGGTATAGTTTCATAGAACTACCTTTAACTGAAAAAGAATAAAATCGTTTAAATTACTGAATTTGAAAATATAATCGTTGTAGGAAAATCCTTAATATGAGACTGAAATGTGCTTATTGAACCATAAAAAATGAACGAATGGAATCATACAAGTAAGTTTCTATATTCTCCTTTTCATTAATGTTCAGTTTTTTCAATGATTTACGTACTCAAAGGCACTCCATTATGCTGCATTACAGGACCCACATGAGTCCCTTTCATCGATGCAAGAAGTTGTGATAAATCTTTGCGAGAAGAAGCATTACTAGTTTTACTATCACTAAGCGAGCCTGTGCTCTGTTTCTTCTGTGAAATAAGTATCTGAAAAGATGGGGTTATATAAGTTCACATATCTTATTTTTAAAATTGAGTCTAATTTCAAGCTGTAATTCATGTATACATCTTATTTACCTCGGCTTCTTGTCTCATAAGATCGATTCCATACAGAGCGGAAGAAGGAAAATTATTCGTCTGAGAACTACTAGAGAAAGCTTCCAATGGTGATTTGCTACTATTCAATTCACCAGAAGTGCCAGAGTGAGATTTAGTAACTTCAGATTTCAACTCTAACTCCTTGATGTAACCAGTGAAACATTCATTGACGCCCCTCGTCTCTCCTTCAGCTTCATCACCAGAGGAGTCCAGCAAACTGGAATCGTACTGCTCTTCAGTACAGCAAGATACGCTGCGGCTCAAATGGCATACGTCCTCCGCTCTCGCGTCTATTTTCTCTTTGAGGCTTTCGAAAATGCGGGGCAAGATTTTTCGAATGTTCTGTTGCGGGATCATTAAATACATATTTTAATAATTGATCAAAGTCATGTATTTTTAGATTTTTTTTTAACATATTTCAAAATTATAATTATTGCAATCACCATATTATAGATAAATTAACTTTAAGTGGCTATCTTAGCTCCAATCAATAAGGCACAGGAATTAATTTGGACTGCTTTACCTCTCCTAGAAGAGTCGTGTGTTGCTGATAGCCAAGAAGAACCTGCGCCATTGTGGTGTTGTAGTGTCGAATTGTGGCGGTGTTGTCCACAACGACTAAGCCACCACAACTTCTCACACCTAAGACTTCCACCTCCACTTTATCATTAGGAGCTCCATCCACCCGGTAGAACAGAGGAAGACGCGGCTTGGGAGAAGAGGCTGCGCACCAACCGGACATCATCTGAAGAAATAGGATACAATTTGCATTATAAAACTAAATTAATTAGTCCGAGATATATTAGTAATGAATCACAAGCACAGAGAAAAACAATAAGGTTTACACTAAGCACGCTGAGTTACAAATGTTTGTATGCAATATGATAGTGATTAATTAAACTCTCATTATGTTTATCGAAGCTTCTTTATCAATATCATTCTTCTTTTCAATACACTAAAATATGGGGTTACGAACTTCACTTCGAATATTAGGGATGCAAATTTTCAATACGTAAGGATTTTGGAATGAATTTTTCTATGTGTGCTCTCCAATAACATTAAATAAACAAAGTGGAGTATTCATAAACCATTAATGTGAAAGAAATATTGCGCGAACTTCTTCAGTTAAATAGCTATTGTAGCTGGACAGTATCACTAATACGGCCAAGTGGAAATTTTCGAAAAATATTCAAAGTTAAAATTCTCATAGCAGAAAATGAATCCCAAACCCGCAGATAAAATATAGATAGATTGGATGCACCATGAACTCTGTTTCCTAATTTTTATTTATTACAATCATCCATTAGTTAATATACTGTCTTGGAGGATTAACTTGAATTGGATCATAGAGAAATGAATATATAGAAATATACAGATTCTAATAATTATTAAACTTGAATTAGATGATTTTTGGATCTGATGATTTTTTTATATGAAAAGGAATTCTTTTAGAATACATGATATATATACTAACTTGAGGTACTTGTTGGGATAAAAGGCCTGGTATAATCCGGATCAAGGAGCAGCCTATAAGGTGTTGGTGTCCCTCGAAGAGTTCTTCAACGCCATCGCCATGCTCAACGACATTTCCAGCATTGTCTGCGGTGAGTCTTATTCTCGTACATTCCACGGACTCGAGAACCAGAAGAAACTTACGATCGCCTTCCTGTTCCCCCTTAAGCGGCAATGCTCTCATCCATAGCGAGGTCGTGACCAACTCATTGCTGGCGGTTTGAATATCTACCAATTCACCACTGAAGATGGTCCCTTCCGAATCGATTGGCTTTTGAGTACTAGTCAAATAATCGAGAGGGAAATGAGGAAGCGATTTCACAGGCTCTACACTTGAGGAAGGTAAACCCAGGACGTCTTTGCTCTCAACGTAGTACTCCACTAGAGAACATTGGGTGTTCTTCTTGTTAGCAAGATCGATGACCACGTAGTCAGGGGAGTGCACATCAGGACAAGTTGAGGGGGGTTCTGGTAAGGAAGGAAGCCATGCTTCTTTGATACAGTTCTGGATAGAGAAGCTCTCCTTACTAAGATCAGCCTCGGTAAGATCGAGCAGAAGGCAGGCGCTGTCGTTCGCTGTTAAGATCTGTAGAGGTAAATAATGCCTTTTAGTAAATAATACTAAAATGACCTTGCCGATCAAAGCTCATTATTTTCACAGGTCATGAGCTTCACAGGTCACCCTAACATGAAGATCTAAGCTCATGGGTCAAGACTCACCCTACCATGAAGATCTAAGCTCATGACTAATTTTACCATGAAGATCTAAGCTCATGACTACCCCTACCATGAAGATCTAAGCTCATGACTCACCCTACCATGAAGATCTAAGCTCATGACAGCCCTGAAGGGCGTGGATAGCAGTCCTTGACATCCCAAGCTTCTTATCATGACTTCTTTCCCATGATGCAGTCTTCAACAGTGATGAATGATAGTCATACTGATCGGGTGGATTCCTTTTCAACTGACCAACTTTTTAAATTGATTTTAAATGAAAATCTGTGGATATTTTCAATGTTCATTTAAAGATATAGTTTTCAAAAATACCTAAATTATCATTATAGAACGTAATGTTGAGGAAATTAAGTATCAAGTTAATAATTTACAGAATCAGAAGAAAGAAAGGTACTATTTGTTACAATAGAATTAAATAGCACTAAATTACTAATATTGTAACGGTTTAAAATATTCAATAGCATAGCATGGGTTAGTTTTATTAATGTTTAATGCTTTAATAGAGACTAATTGTTTATACGATTTATTTTTTAACTAATCAGAGTGAATAATTGTTCACATTCATTCATTGTTATACTGATGCACTTTCATAGAAAATTTCAATACCGATATTCATTTTTCAAATAAGTCCTAAGTTTTCCGAATTATCTCACAGTTCCCCATTTTCGGACACATAGAGAAAAAAAGAATGTTTATTATTTAATTGCTCTTTTAATTATCACATATTTCTTTCTTACGTGTCCGAAAATCACGTTAAGAATTTCTTCACCAACAATAAAAAATAGTCTTATAATTAAATACGTGATATCGATATTTCATTCTTTATTGTTTCATTAAATTTCATTACAAATTATATATTTCTTGCAAATCAATTATCGAATTTCAAATAAATATTTGAGTTTAAAAGTTGTTAAATCAGTTGAAAATTTTCAAGGAATATTATAATGAAATATGCGCTAAGTTTATAATAAAACAATTCGGCAAAATATTAATAGATTAAAATTGGCCTATTACTAATATCATTCATTTAACAACATAAATATCATCAACAGCATTAACATTCAATTAATAACACAATACAAATCATCAAACTAGTAATTAAAGATAACTTCATCGTTAATTTCCTTTTATTTTCCCATTTGAGTTAAATTAATGGCTAGTGCAGTAAAAAGAGAACAAGATGTCAGTCCTTCCAGCGTCTGCAGCTCATTACGACTGTCAGCTGCGAGCGAAGTCTCTAATTAAAATATATACACTGCACAGATGTAATTCAATGACATTCTTTATAGACTAAATATCGCAAATTGGACAGCAGGATAAATTTCATTTACTTCCTCCTGCATACACATCCCTTTCTTTATCAAACACCTTTTCAATGGCTACCACTGTATCTACTTATTAGGGATTACTTTAATCAGTTTTCTAGCTTGAGACACATAGGATTATTAGTGATTTAAAGTGAAGACAGTTGAAGGCATCAGACCGACACTCTTGACACTCTCTCTACCGAAGTCAGCTGAGCACTGAGGAGATTCTTCGGATCCAAAATATCGATTGGCCTCAAAATTCAACTGCGAACACAGCGATATTTCTCATGAACACTTGCCGAAATAACATCAAGATGTGACTCCTACGAGTGAGTCATAAATTATATGTGAGTAAGAAGGTGAGTGAAACAAGAGTGAGAAGGGAGTTGAGGCGAAACGATGAGTGAGGAATGAGTCAGGGTAAAAAAAATGGAGGGTAAATAAGAACTAAATAGAGAGTTGGCTATAGTAATGTTTTGTATTTTATTTCAACAGCTTCATTTGTTTTGTCAATCTGTAGAATATCCATTCCATGAACTGTGGCACAGCTATGATATCATCACTACCCTCTTACGTAATAATATACCCTCTGCTCTGATATCTATCCTTTAATGTTTCCCTAATTTCCTTTGTGATAATAATATCATTTTGTATGAGAGAGAGAGAGAGAGAGTGTGTGTTCATGGCCCTCATATCAAGATACAAGGGTAATATTATTGTTCTAAATAAATAAAAATAATATCATTATTTATTCTCTAATATCATCATCTACCCTCTAATATCATCATCTACCCTCTAATGTCATCATCTACCCTCTAATATCATCATCTACCCTCTAATATCATCATCTACCCTCTAATGTCATCATCTACCCTCTAATATCATCATCTACCCTCTAATATCATCATCTACCCTCTAATATCATCATCTTCCCTCTAATATCATCATCTACCCTCTAATATCATCATCTACCCTCTAATATCATCATCTACTCTCATGTCATCATCTACCCTCTATTATCATCATCTAGCCTCTAATATCATCATCTACCCTCTAATATCATCTTTTACCCTCTAGTATCATCATCTACCCTCTAATATCATCATCTACCCTCTTATATCATCTTTTACTCTCTAATATCATCATCTACCCTCTAATATCATCTTTTACCCTCTAATATCATCATCTTCCCTCTAATATCATCTTTTACCCTCTAATATCATCATCTAATCTCTTATATCATCATCTACCTTCTAATATCATCATCTACCCTCTAATATCATCATCTACCCTCTAATATCATCATCTACCCTCTAATATCATCATCTACCCTCTAATATCATCATCTACCCTCTAATATCATCATCTACCCTCTAATATCATCTTTTACCCTCTAATATCATCATCTACCCTCTAATATCATCATCTACCCTCTAATATCATCATCTACCCTCTAATATCATCTTCTACTCTCTAATATCATCACCTAATCAACTGTATAAATCTATTGTATCTATTTTATCGTTCTTGCAGTTTTGAAGGATAGCGCTACTGTTATTTTCTTCAATTAATAAATATTGGATTTTTTTGTTTTGTAGCATTGTAATTATCATTTACATTCTTCGTTCTAATCTTACATCTTATATCACTGGTGATTGTTATATTTGAATTTGAAGTTATTTCAAATTTGAAGTTATTTCAAGGGGATCGTCTAGTGGTTTTGCTAGCTACCAATAACACTCGTCCGATTGAGATGAGATTTTGACATAAGGTGTAAATTGCTCCAACTCTTTGAAGTTGCTCATGTAAATTTTTCATTTTGGTGCCCCCTTCCCCCGTGTTGGACGAAAAGCCTGTTTCTTGGCCCCTTCACGGAAAGTCTACAGAACATTTTATGGAAGCTAATCTGTTTAGCTCGAAATTCCTAAGATCATCTCGAGCGCTTTTTTTGAATTTCGATCTAGATATTTTGTTATTTCATTTTTTTACTTTCTTTCATATTTTCTCACTTTTTATATTTTTTTAAATAAAAAAAGTTAAGAGATCGAAATTCAAAAGACACGCTCGAGACGATCTTAGGAATTTCGAGCTAAACAGATTAGCTTCCATAAGTTGTTCTGTATGACCAACCCCCATTGAGTCTATAGACTTGGCGCGAGTACGATTTGAGTAAATTAGTTACCGAGATAATTGAGTAAACGAAAAAAAGTTCAAAATTATAAAAACACCAAAAAAAAAATCAAAAATATAAACAAAAAAGGGAGCATTTCGTCCCTGCCATAGAACTCCAAGGTCCCCAAAGGCTACGACGAAGCCATCTACCACAAAATGGGAGGCTAAGCCCATTTTAGCAGGGGGGGGGGCACTGTGGCACACACTTATCTTTCACCCCCATTCCATTATTCAATCCCCCCCACCCCACTGACTTATAGTTGGCAGACCCAGATGAAACTTTTTGTAGGTTTTCTTTGGAATGTTTACTGGGTAACTACAGTAAAAATAAATCGGTAAAAATTGCAAAAAAACACTTAAGCTAGTACGCAGAACTGCAGCAGTCCCGCCATTTAGCCGCCAACACGCAGTGGTCACGACAGGAGCGTGAAATTTCCTGCGAGGTCTACTTCTCCAACGGTTGCTCCATTATTGCAACTCAACGAGCCTTTTGGAGGAGGTTCAATATTCCTCCTGCTGGTCGTGTGCCTGGCTGGCAATCAATTGTTTCGTGGTTGGAGGCATTCAGGTCGAGAGGAAGTGTGAAGAAAACCGGATCAAATAGTCATCAGACAGCCAGAACTCCAGAAAACATTGAAATGGTTAGAGAGTTGGTCCTCCGATCATCTCGGCGTTCCGCAAGGAAACTTGCAGCTACTCTCTGTAGCCTAAAATTATTTGATCCTAAAACCGGATTAAATAGTCATCAGACAGCCAGAACTCCAGAAAAAATTGAAATGGTGAGATAATTGGTCCTCCGATCATCTCGGTGTTTGGCTAGGAAACAACTCTGGGTAGCCTAAGAGGAATTCTTCACTGAGATCTTAGTTTCCATCCCTACAAAATGGCCTGTAGAGCAGAAACTGACTGAACAGCATTGGAGTGACCGACAAAATGCTATCGAATCGCTGAGTGACAACCTGCTTGACGACGTGCCTGTGTTCTTAGTGGCTGTGTGAACAAGAAGAACATGCGTCATTGGAGCTCTACTAATCCCCGTGAACTTCATGAAAAACCTCTTCATTGTGAACGTGTTACGGTCTGGTGTGCAATTTCAAGAGCAGCGATTATTGGTGAAATGTAGC
The DNA here is from genome assembly GCA_947561585.1 of Caprella mutica. Lineage (NCBI taxonomy): Eukaryota > Metazoa > Arthropoda > Malacostraca > Amphipoda > Caprellidae > Caprella > Caprella mutica. The sequence continues at coordinate 31,763 of CANNZV010003331.1, forward strand.
GGCAGCGCCGCTACTTTGGAAACCAGTTGTGCAGTTATTTAGAAACCAGTGATGAAAACTTATCAAATACCACCCACTGTAGAATACTGAAACTAATCGCCTCTTATGTTTCACCTGCTACCAGGCGTTTATTTCGAAGGAAATCAAGGTAAGGTATTGTGCTCGGGTGTAGGTCATAAGCCTCCCGGTCATGAACCCCCCCAGTCATGAGCCCCCCCGGTCAAGAGCCCCCCGGTCATGAGCCCCCCTTGGTCATAACCCCCCCCCCCCCCGGTCATGGGTACACAGAAAACTGCCAGTTATTTACTGGCAATTTGAAGACTTTAGTCAATAGTAACATTTTAATTTATAAAAATGTTGTTCGCCCAACGTTAAGGAGTTAAGGAACATTCATTTTTACTTAGTTTACAAAACAAAAATAATAGTTAAAATAGACAATTTATTAGAAAAGTATGTAAATATATATATATTAAAGATATAAATGAAATATTATATAGAAATTAAAAACTAAAATCTTTCTTAGAAAAGGTTTAAAATACTAAAAGAAGAAACAAAGAAACATTAGTATTAGGGACAGAGTACAATTTCTTGGTTTACACAACGCATCTTTAAATGATCAGTTCATAACGCGCTAACTGTCTAATTTTTTTTTTATAATATGAGAATTGAACAAGCCTTCAAGCTTAATATTCGACTGTACTCATTATAAAACAACTTCGATATATGTTTGTGAAATATTTAGAATTTACAACACAACATCTATGATTATTAAACTTCTATTACCTACCAATAGTACCTAAATCTCTGACAATTTCACTCGATCGAATTGGATTGTACATTAATTAATAATACTTGTTACATATAAAGGAATATTGTAAAAATGAAGGAGTTGTGCTATTGACATGGAGAATAAAAATGTAAATATAATAAATATTGAACATACATATATGTTTATTTAACATACGCTTAATTTATTGTATAATTTAAGATTAATTAATTATAAGAATTTTAATTATATAGCTATTAATCACAAATCAGTACGCGGGGTTTAACGTTTGCTTTTTTGCTGACATTAATATATGAAATTAAAAACAGGGGACTATATACGTAACTTAACATGTTTTTTAAAATATACGTGACATAGCAAATAAGTATAAAATGGTAATTGTTTCTTACTAAAGTTTGGTTTACTGTGTGTTTAATAAGGTAGCTTTGGTGAAACATAATTTTCATTTGGATATTAAGTAATCCAATATCTATATTGTTATTACTGTAAAAATGAATTTCCCATTAACCCCTTAACGAAGGGCTGACGCCGTTTTTTAATTAAAATGTTCTTTAAATGTTTTATAACTAAATAATAAAAGTAAATAAATACAGAAATTCCCATTAAGTGACTGGCAGTTTTCCGCATGGCTGTTTTCCGCTTCGACAGTTTTCCGCCTGGCAGTTTTCCGCTTGGCAGTTTTCTGCCTGGCAGTTTTCCGCCTGGCAGTTTTCTGGACACCCAGTCATGAGCCCCCAACCCCCCCCCCTCGGTCACGAGCCCCCCTGTTTTTAAATCCTTATTTACCTATATTATTTAATCCTTATTGATACTTTTGTAGTTCATTACTGATTAGACATAAAAAATATGTATATCGGGGGGCGTGCCGCCCCTTGAACCTTCCTGCCAGGTCCTTAAACAATCAGGAAGTGTGCAGTACAACAAACTAGCGGATACAACAAACTACATTAGCAACTCTTAGTTATTTCTATCTAAGTAGTTCTTCATTTGTTTAACTAGGTAAATAAGGATTAAAAAAACAGGGAGGGGGGCTCGTGACCGGTGGGGCTTTTGACCTAGGGGGGCTCATGACCGGGGGCTCTTGGCTGTACCCCGGCCACACTGCGTGGATTTGTCTGAATACTGTTTACAAGTTACAACTAATCAGCTATCTGGTCGCGCACTTGTTTCGACTTGTATTCATATTCCTCAGATAACTTTAAAAAACATTTTTATTTTGCACAAACAACCTCTTATAGCGCTTCTGAGATATATTGCTGTTTTTCCTATTAGAATAAAATACCTATCTTTGAAAAGAATTTAATTCTAAGCCGTGGTTGACGAATGGCCTGATCAATTCAATCAAAACCAAATCTGAGTTATTTAAGAAGTCTCTATGTTGTATCGTTAGTACCGAAAATTATAAACTATAATATAATAATAATTTAATAATATAGTTTATTGATACACTCTCACAAGAAAAAAAAACAAGAAAATAGAATACAATATGAGATAATACATAATCAAATAACAAAATAATACATAATCAGATAAGCAAAAATAATCAAAATTAATAAAAAAATACAAAATCAGACAAATAATACATAATGAAAACACAAAAAAATAATACATATATTCAAAATTCAAAAATAATACATAGTAATACACAAGTAAAAAAAATACAATCTTGTGAGGAGCGAATCAAGCCCATTGGTAGTTCTTGGCTATTTGGGCAGTATTGACCTATAAAACAGAACTTAGGATGAAAATGGAATTAGATATTTCAGCATTATAATTGTACTATTGTTGACATTGTTCGCTTGAATAAAAAAGTTTGACCTCTTTTTTGAATTCATTGACAGAAGGAAGGTTTCTTATGTGTGTCGGTAATTTATTCCATATATTAAGAGCTTTATATAGAAAATTTCATTGGCTACAAGCAGTTCTACAGAAAATATTTTTGATTAATGCATTAGATGTACTACGGGTTTCGTAAGAGTGATCTACTTGAGAATTCATTATTCTGGATAAAAAATGGTTTTCATTTTCCTTTAGTATCAAAAATATCTTAACTGAACAGAAATATTTAAGTATATAGGGGAATCTTAGAATTTTATATTTATTAAAATTATTGCAAATATTGTTGTTTGGATCAATCAGTTTAACAGCTTGACGCTGAAGGGAACTTATTTTATTGACTAAGGTAGCACTTGAGTCGCCCCACACCACTATGCCATAACTCAGATGAGAAAAAAAGAGAGAGTAGTAAATTGTGAGCATAACAGAAGGAGGGGCATAGAATGAGAGCTTACGAAGCACCCCCAAACCTCTAGATAGTTTAGAAACAACATTAGCGCCATGCAATGAAAAGTTTAAATTAGAATCCAGTGTAACACCAAGAAATTTTAGTGAGTTAGAGACACTAAGATTCACACCCCTAACCACAACATCGGGTACAAAGTCAGCATCACGTTTAGAAACTAACATGAGACTGGATTTAGCAGCGTTCAATACTAAGTAATTAGCGGTTAACCAATCATCTATATTAACCAACTGACTGTTAACCTGCCCCATGATGTCTACCAAGTTGCGTCCAGAGAAATATACAGTTGTGTCATCGGCATAATGTACAATATTCAAGTTACAACATTCATGCATATCGTTAATATATATATTGAATAGAGTTGTAGCTAAAATGGATCCCTGTGGGACCCCGCAATTAACATTCGAAATTTCCGAATTGCAATCATTAATTGAAACAAACTGTTGTCGGTTGGATAGGTAGGATTCAAACCATTTATGAATAGGACCTCTGATACCCATACAACTAATCTTACCTAATAGAATACTATGCTCTACGGTATCAAAGGCTTTTGATAGGTCCAAGAACACTGATGCTGTATATTCTTTATTATCAATAGAGCTGAAAACATCATCTAAATATTTACTGATAGCATCCACAGTGCAAGAATTACCTCTAAAGCCATATTGACAGTTCGTTATCAAAGAAAATTTATCAAGATATTTTACAAGTCGAACATGCATTAGTTTTTCAAATATCTTATTTAGCGTAGAAAGTGTAGAAATAGGTCTATAATTTTTGATGCAGCTTTTCCTAGCACTTTTATATACTGGGACCACTCTAGCAGTTTTAAGTACATCAGGAAAAACACCTGAGCGAATCGATTCATTAAAGAGATCAGCAATAAAAAATGATATAATCGGACTAAGTTTCTTATATATGAAAACTGGGATATCATTAATTTTACAGCCTTTTACTTGAAATTTATTAATTATTTTGTGTACTTCAGTATACTCTGTGGGAGCAGCGAAGAAGGATTGAATAGCTAAATTAGATCGAACATTAACTAGTGGAGATGTGTTAGTTCTAGGAATTGAGTCTCTGAGTTCCCTAATTGAATTGGAAAAATAATTGTTGAAGTGTGATGCTATAGCTGGAGGCTCATTAATCTTAGTTCCGTTGATGCTTAAGGTATAATTTGATTGCTTATTATTGATTTTGTTTAACAGTTCCCTTACAGTGGTCCAAGTTTCCCTACTATCATTGCAGCCCGATCTAAATTTGTTAAGAAAATATTCATGCCTGCATTTCCTAATTGTTTTAGTTGTTAAATTTTTTACGTTATTATAGTAGTTGAAAGAAATTAGATTATCTTTATAAAGTTTGAAAAGCCTATGTTTTCTTCTAATTAAAACTTTGCAATCTTTTGTTATCCTTGGTTTCGTCAGAGAACTAATTGAATATGACTTTGATCTGATAGGACAGGAAATATCATACAGGGCCATAAGATGAGTTAGAAAATACCTAGTGCGATCATTGAGACACATTCTAGAGAGACTCTCTCTTTCCACTGCTAAAAACTCCTCAACACACCTGGTCAGGTCTTCGATAGATCGCCCAGAGTGATCCCTAAATCTTTTGACAATAATATTACTATTTGAGTTAAATGTAATAGAACAAAAAATAGGAAAGTGATCGGATATGTCTACATTAAGGGTACCAGAACTATCAAAAAACAAATTATTTGACCAGATGTTATCAATGAGAGTTGCGGAGATAGTGCTCACACGTGTTGGTTCTGATATTAAGGGATGGAAGAATAATGAGCTCATCAGATCTGCAAAGTCACGACTACGAGAAACAGAGCCCAACAAATGGAAATTAAAATCTCCCAAAATATAAACTTTTTTGTTAGATATATTGTTATTCACTAAAGTATCACGAAATATCTGAAGGAACCTATCTATGTTTACGTCACCTGGAGGGCGATAAACACCAATAACAACAATATATTCCCTAACACCGACCACCTCAACTCCACACATCTCTAGAATATCATTATTTACAGTAAGTGAGTCAATAATGGTGGAGGTGAGGTGACTTTTTACATACATAGATATTCCGCCCCCAGTCCTAACATCTCTGTACGAGTGAAATCCCTTGTAACCTACAACACCAGACAGAGTTTCAGCTTTAAACCATGTCTCAGATAATACCAGCACATCAAAATTACATTTTATGTCCTCAAGGATGACTGACAATTCATCAAAATTTTTAGAAAAAGACCTAATATTATGATGCAACATGAATAACTTGTCCTCACCAAACCGAGAATAACGTTCTTTGAACATTTCAATTGAGAAGCAAGAACAATCACAAAGCCACATGTTGTTATCATCCATAGAAGAGAGGTAGTAGTAAATGGACAAGAGACGCCGGTACAGGCCAGAGACGTTCATACCGGGAGAGAGACACCTTAAAATGGTTGAGACTGATAATTTCACCAGCGTAGAAGAGAGAGACATCATCGTAGAAGAAATAGATACTTCTCGTCATTGTGGGGAAAAATCATGTAGTAAAGTGAGTCAATATACATGGTATATAGACGTTTCACATGGATGGACGTAGGATTGACGAATGTGTTGCAAGCGTAAGAACACAACAGCGAGTATAGTTGGATATACCCATGTGTGTCCCATTGAATGCAAGGGAAAGGGAACGCATCAGTATCATCAGCTACGTTGCAGTAGGTGAGTCTGATACAATTGTTGATTATTATGTAGTTCATGCTTATGAAAAGCCAAACCATAGAAATATCCAAATTGCACACAATCCACGTCCCATATGAACTCCGTCAATGTTGCTCAGTACGACGCAGATATTCTGTAGGATCAGTGTTGAGTTCATTATTACAAAACTTCTTCAGAGTGTCGATGCTGTTGATATAGATTTTTCGATTACGTCCTGCATTGTTTGGTGATCTAAGCCATGTGTACACTTTACCATCCCTGGAACCACAATAGTCAATTTTGCCGTTACCCTGCAAACATTTCCACATGGCATACACATGGATGCCATGTGGTTGGATGGTTATAATATGGCAATACGTTTTTAAGATGTATCATCCACATTGAAACAACATAAACACTAAAATAACAGATGTTAACCATGTGTAAATTACCACATCAAAACCACATGTCAATGACCATATCAATAACAGAAGTAAACCATGTGTAATTTACCACATTACAACCACATGTCAATGACCATTTCAATAACAGATGTTAACCATGTGTAATTTACCATATTACTACCATATGTCAATTACCATTTCAATAACAGATGTTAACCATGTGTAATTTACAACATTGAAACCACATGTCAATTACCATTTCAATAACAGATGTTAACCATGTGTAGCATACCACATTAAAACCATATGTCAATGACCATTTCAGTGACAGATGTTAACCATGTGTAATTTACCACATTGAAACCACATGTCAATGACCATTTCAATAACAGATGTTAACCATGTGTAATTTACCACATTACAACCACATGTCAATTACCATTTCAATAACAGATGTTAACCATGTGTAATTTATCACATTACAACCACATGTCAATTACCATTTCAATAACAGATGTTAACCATGTGTAATTTACCACATTACAACCACATGTCAATGACCATTTCAATAACAGATGTTAACCTTGTGGTTACGCAATATCATAACCACATGTTTAAAACCATACTGAAACCATATGTTATAGATATTTAATTATAAACACAAAACATGGTAATTGGCATGTGGTTTTAATGTGGTAAATTACATACACATGGTAAACATCTGTTATTGAAATGGTCATTGACATGTGGTTGTAATATGGTAAATTACACATGGTTAACATCTGTTATTAAATGATAATTTACATGTGGTTGTATATGGTAAATTACATATGGTTAACATCTGTTATTGAAATGGTCATTGACATGTGCTTTTAATGTGGTAAATTACACATGGCTAACATCTGTTATTGAAATGGTAAGTGACATGTGCTTTTAATATGGTAAATTACATATGGCTAACATCTGTTATTGAAATTGTAAGTGATATATGGTTGTAATGTGGTAAATGACACATGGTTAAAATCTGTTATTGAAATGGTAATTAACATGTGGCTATAATGTGGTAAATTACACATGGTTAACATCTGTTATTGAAATGGTAAGTGTTTGATGTTAATAAGTTCCCGAATAAATCCTTATTAATATATTCTTCAGATGAACAAAAAGTAACATAAATTCTTAACTGAAAAGATATCTTATATGGAGCAATCTCGTATCCACAATACAAACGATATGTTCCGAATTAATATAATATTATTGTTTAATACTAACTTATATAAAGTTCACATAATATCACAACTCCTTCCTTTAAAGAAAGAAATCTAAATTTCCTTTGTAATCTTTCCAGTATTTGGAATCGTTTTATTTTATCAGTTTCAGTCCTCAATATTCCCAAGTACAGGTTTTATATATTTACGATTCCTCCAATATAATTTACCACTTGCTAATTTGATCAGATAATCTCTATATCTTCCCTTTCCAACTATCTCTCCGATATTCTCCCATTTTTTGTTGATGGGATTTTGTAACCAAACTTTATCATTAATATTCAGTTGTCGTAATGGTTTAGCTGTTTTGTTATAATTTTCCTCTATTTTCCTTTGGATTTCACTCATTTTCCCATTGTAGATTTTCTCTTGTGTGGACCATTTTCTGTCAAAGCTTTTATGGTGAGCAGGTACATTTGATCGGAGTGGTTGTCCGTATACAATCTGTGCTGGGGATAAATTTCCATATCTTGGTGTATTCCGGTACTCTAATAAAGACATAAGGAATTCTTCTGATTCGATGTTTCCATTCATGGTTGTCTTGGTGATCAAATTTTTCATAGCTTTTACGGCTGCTTCTGCATGACCATTTGATTGAGCATAATAAGGTGTAGAAGTGACGTGGTTAATTCCAAACTTTTTAAGGAATTGTTGAAATTCTCTTGATATGAATTGCCTTCCACAATCAGTCTTGATGGTTACTGGGACTCCGAGATCAGTGAAACATTTTCTGCATCCTTGTATTAATTTTCTGGTTGTCGTATCTCCTCTGCCAAATGTCATAATCACGGGCCATCCTGATAATCTGTCCACGTAGACCAAGAATTGTTTTCCTTCACATGAAAAATAATCCATTGAAACTTCTTGAAATATTCTTGAAGGAAGAGTTTCCTGTATTATTGGTTCCTTACCTTGAGAAGGCATGTTTTCTTGACATTTTCTACAGCAATTGACTACAGATGATATATCAAAATTGATATTCGGCCAGTACACAGTTTGACGTGCTCTCCTCTTGGTTTTTTCAATACCTTGATGAGATGAATGTAATTTGATGAGTACTTCCTTTCTTGCTTCTTTAGGAACAATGATTCTTGATCCGAATAGTAGTACATCATCTTCCAGTGATATATCGTTCCTAATCTTCCAATAACTTTTTATTGGGTGAGGAACTTTTGAAATGTCATTTGGAAATCCTTTTGTTGTTATCTCCTTCAGAGTAGTGTATTCTTCGTCCTTTTTTGCGATAGATTTAATATTTTCAATTATTGGGTCTCTCCTTGAGTTATTTTCATTTTCAAAATTAAACATGTTATTACATCTCTCAATGACATTTATCTTTAAAGTGTCTTCTTCCTCTTTAGGAATTGTGACTGGAGCTCGAGAGAGTGCATCGGGAATATTGTGACGTTTTCCTTGAATCCATTCAGTAGTAAAGTTGAACAAACATAACTTTTCCTTTAATCTTTGAAGTCTTGAATTGTTCAAATCGTCTATTCCTTTCTTATCCAATATTGATATTAGTGGTCGGTGATCAGTCTTTAGAATAAAATGGTTCAATCCAATTAGTTGAATCCTACATTTCTGCATCGCCCATGCGACTGCCAGTAGTTCAAGTTCCACGATTGCATAACGGCGTTCAGTTTCTGTAATAAATCGTGATCCACACTGAATGGGATGCCAATTTTCACCATGTTGTTGAAGTAATATGTATCCAAGTCCATTTAATTTTGATGCATCTGTTTGCAAACATGTTGGTTTCTCTGGATCAAAATTCTTCAGTATCGGTGATCTACATAATTCCTTTTTGATGTCGTTGAATGCTGAAGTGTGTTGTGGTAACCATTGGAATACATTTTTCTTAGATAATAAACTCCTTATTGGCTCCATCTTTTGACTAAGTTGTGATGAGAACTGTCCCAGTTGGTTAGCCAGTCCCATAAACGATCTCAGGTCGGTTAAATTTGTAGGGATTGGAAATTCTGATATCGCTTCCATCTTCTGGGGATCTGCTGCAATACCTTCTTCATTCACAATATATCCAACGTATTTTACTTCAGCTTCGGCAAAATGAAATTTCTTTTTATTTAGAGTTATTTTGTGCTTTCTGCATCGGTCGAGGAAGTCTGTCACATTTTGCAAATGAGTATCAAAATCTTCATCGTAAATGATGGTGTCATCGACGACCTTTTCTATATTTTTCAATCCTTTGATTGCGTCATCGCCTCTTCGACTGTATTCATCGCCAGTCGATGTTAGTCCCATTGGAGCTCGAAGATATTTGTACCTACCATAAGGGGTTATGAAGGTTGTCAACTCCTGTGATGATTCTTCAAGAGGTATCTGCCAATATCCATGAGTGGCATCAAAAGTAGAGAAATATTTTGATCCAGTCTTGATGTTGCTGATAGCTTGTCTAGGATTGTTCATAGGATAGACAGGTCTCTTGACGTATTGATTTAATTTCTTCAAGTCGATGCAGATTCTAACTCCTCCTTTTGGTTTCGGTACTGTGACCATGGGATGACACCAGCTTGAAGGTTGATCTTCTAAGTGCTCGATTATTCCATTTTCCACCATGCTGTCTAATGTACTTTTGACTTCGTTCCTCCATGCATATGGAATTTGTCGGGTGGTATTCAATGAATAAGGAGTTATATCTTCTGACAAATGTACCTTCATAGGTGGTCCATCCATCGTTTTCAAATTAGTTTCGTCTGCAAAGACGTCAGAATATTTATCAAGCATTTCTTCTTTAAGTTTCTTGATCTCTTCATTTTTTGGAGTTATTCTGGCAACTTTGATTTTTATTTGTTCAGGAAATTGATTAGATATGATACCGAGATTTTGACATGCAATCCATGACAAAATTAGTTCATTTTGATTTTCGCATATCACAATTTCTTCTTCAGTTTCCTTTTCATTTAATTTCACTTTGGCTTTTATTTTTCCGTAGTTCTTAATGGTTGTACCGTTTGCAGCAGTTAATTTTTCACCTTCCATTGGAATAATATCTTTTCTCTTGATTTTTAGTTTAGTTAATATGTCAGTTCCACTTATAGATATTTCAGCTCCTGTATCAGGTACAGCTGTCATCTTGCAATTTCTTGTTTTATGTGAACTACATATGACTTGAATTCTTGGAGTTTTTCTGTCTCTTGACGATTTTACATCTGCAATTTGTAGTGCTTTGATATTTTTAGTTTCGTTATTTTTGAAGTACTTATAATCGTCTTTTTCGACTGTTTTCTTCTTAGTTCTGCAAACTGTTTCCCAATGTCCAGTTTTCTTACAACTGTTACATGTACTCTTCATTGCAGGGCAAATTTTTCCGGTAGGATGTCTGTCTTTTCCACAACGATAACATTTTTGTCGTTGTGTTTCATTATCCATTCGGTATGACTCGTTTCTTCTTTTATTGTAGTTTGATATCTTGTCGACTTGAATTGTTGTAGAGAAAGCTTCTGAGTCCTTTTCGGCGGCTTCTTGACTTCTACACATTTCAATCGTATCTTTTAGATTTGGAAACGGTGTCATTGCTAGTAGCTTTTGACGAATGCCTTGGTTTCTTAAACCAGACATGATCTTCGTATTTAAACGTTGTTCTATACAGTTCTTGCACAAGTCTGCTTCATCAGCTAGTTTCTTGATGCAAACGTAAAATTGGTCGAATGTTTCTCCAACTTGTTGTTTTCGCTCTTCGAATGCGACACGGTCAAGAGCAACATTTCGTTTCTGCCTCAAATAAGATTGAATTTCATCCAATATTTCATCAATGCTCATAGTGCTATCATCTTGGATATCTAATCCACATTTTAACAGAGTTCTCATTTCTTCTGAGAGACATGATCTGAATTGAGCTTTTTGTATCTCAATTGGAAATTGATGTAATTTTTGTAACATTACATAATCGTGCCATGATGAACGCCATCCAAGAAATTTACTGTGAGAAGTATCGATGTCCAATGTACTCGGTCGAGATGCTTGTATCTTTGTAGATGATGCTTGAGAGTTTTGAGAAGTATTTGCTTCTCCTCTTTGACTTTGTATCAATGACATTAACGCCTGAATAGTTTCTTCTTGTTGTCTACGTTCTTCTTGACGAGCCAATTCTTGTTGTCTACGTTCTTCTTGACGAGTTAGTTCTTGCTGTTTCATAAAATCTTCCAGCCATCCTGGAGTTTGTGAATTTTTCTTAGAAGTCATCATTCAGTGATTAAGTTTCCACAGATTTTCTTATTTTCTTGTAACTTTATTTTCACTTTTCTTCTTTTGTCTACAGCGCCATGTTTGATGTTAATAAGTTCCCGAATAAATCCTTATTAATATATTCTTCAGATGAACAAAAAGTAACATAAATTCTTAACTGAAAAGATATCTTATATGGAGCAATCTCGTATCCACAATACAAACGATATGTTCCGAATTAATATAATATTATTGTTTAATACTAACTTATATAAAGTTCACATAATATCACAGTAAGTGACATGTGGTTGTAATGTGGTAAATTACACATGGTTAACATCTGTTATTGAAATGGTAAGTGACATGTGGTTGTAATGTGGTAAATGACACATGGTTAACTTTTGTTATTTTCTAACTCTAAATACAATTATGTGAAAGAGGAAGATCAATCTATTTATTGTATAATTACAGTAGAGCTCCACTATAGTAAACTCCTGTATAGTGAACTCTCCTGTTTAGTAGAACCCTGTTTAGCGAACTTACTTTTATTGTGAAAATATTTAGTTTAGTTTGCCACAAATTGCCTTGAGTTTTCTATGAATATCTATATAGTAAATTTGTTGTATTTCATGAAAGTTCTTCCAGTACAAATTTTCTTTAATGAAGTCATGTGTAGTGATCCGTTCTGATATTTAGAGTTCTGAGAAATTTTATACACTGAATGATGAATACATTTGAAAAAGAAAGAAAATATTTTATGTAGTCTGTCATGATAATGCTAGTTTTCTATACAACTCTTATATCATCTACACTCTACAGCAAGGGTGGGCAAATGCAGCACTCATTGCTATTTTGGCACTCAGAGCGGCACTCGTGCCCACCAGAGAAAGGGTGCTTTATTTTCTTCAAAAGAAAATTTAGAAAATTTAGCCCTGACTGCTTTATAAATAACAAGGATATATAATATAAAAGAGGATGGTAAACTAATTGAAGAACAGAATATTTGTAATTACCTTGATACTTTAATATTCAATTTTATACGTTAATAAGGTATTTTTAGTTTATTGTTAAAGTAGTGCCGGTGTTTAAAAAATTTACTTCTGACTCTTTATCTAGATCAGTTATTCTTACACTGGTAAGAATTTGTGCAATCATTTTTAATTCCTTTCTTTAATAAGTTGGGAAGCAATTGTCATTCATCCTGTGATTTTATGAATTAGTTATTAAATTTTTATTACCTTAATGCGAAACAACTTATTTTTGTTTTTATTGTGAAAAAAAAGTATAATTATATATCATTTATTAATTGCTTTCAATTTAAATAATAAATATACTCCAAATATTTATGTTCCAAATATATACGATTGTACGTACCTCAATAAAATCTACCCCCCCCCCCCTCTCATTTTAATTACTCAGTATCCACTGCAATTTAAAAAACGAAAAGAAAATGGTAACGGCACTGTTATTCCATATTTCGGCACTGAAAAACGCAACATGTGCCCACCCCTGCTCTAAAGTGAAGTAAATCATCTAAAGTGAATATAAATTTATTAATAATAACTTTAAAAATCTACTTCTATCATGTCCAGGAAGGCTCAGTGGATATGTCGCAGACTCAAAACAACAGCAAACTACAGGGACCCCAGTTCGATTCCGGAAACACCACTTCATTTCTTACCCCATTTCTTCCAATTTAATTTGTAAATAACAATATGTAACATCAAACTAAATAATATAAAGGCAAATTAAATATACACTATATACAGTAAAGTAAGAAATGGCAATAAAATTAGTATGATCTTTTTGATTTCTTGACACATGGTACTGATGTGTGTTACACATGGTACTGATATGTGTTACATATGGTATTGATATGGGTAATATATGGTACAGATATGGGTAACATACGGTACTTATATGGGTAACATATGGTACTGATATATGTAACATATGGTTTTGATATGGGTAACACATGGTATTGATATGGTTAACATATGGCACTGATATGGGTAACATATGGTACTGATATGGGTAACATATGGTAGAGATATGGGTAACATATGGTATTGATATAGGTAACATATGGTACAGATATGGGTAACACATGGTACTGATATGGGAAACATATGGCACAGATATGGGTAACATATGGTACAGACATGGGTAACACATGGTACTGATATGGTTAACATATGGTATTGATATGGTTAACATATGGTACAGATATATGTTACACATGGTACTGATATGTGGTTTTGTTATGGTTAACATGTGTATACCATATGTTATACATGTGGCAAAACCACATGTATAACATATCGTCCAAGGTTCCAAAAATCAACATTGCAACCACATTGTTATAATGTGGACATAACCACATGGTATACATGTGGAAATGTTTGCAGGGTAGTTCTTTTTTTAAGCTGCCGAGGTAGGAGTCAAGAGTGGATCTAAAACCAGCAACAATTGTATCGTGAACATAGGAGTTCCTCAAGGATCGATCCTGGGACCTTTATGCTTCTTAATTTACGTTAATGATATGTGCAACTTATCGCCACGCCTTGCATACCTTTTGTTCGCAGATGAAACAACCTTATTGATGAGAGGCTCCTCACTAACCAACTTGGTTGACTCAATGAATGATGAACTTCTGCTCTTTTATCAGTGGGCCTGTGCTACCAGACTATCTGTTAATGCTGACAAAACGAAGGCCATGATTTTTTCTTACAGCAGTCTTCCTGCCAACTTGGTGGACTTCTTGATAAATGGTGTTCTTATCGATGTAGTAAGTTCTATGAAGTTTCTTGGTGTGTCTATAGACATATGTTTGTGTTTTTCAACTCATACAGCTGGCATTTGCTCAAAGATTTTGAAATCCATAGGCATCTTCCACAAACTTAAAAATTTTGTTTCTTCTGAATGCCTTCGTAATTTATACTTCTCATTTATATTTCCATATGTAAACTACTGTAACATTGTCTGGAGTGGTACTTATAAGCGGCACATTGATCCTACTTTCTTACTTCAGAAGAAAGTGTTGCGAATAATTAACAATGCTCAATATTTACACATACGAGATGCCTCTTCTATAGATCTAAAATATTAGATAAATGCGATATTCATAAATACATTCTCTGTAATTTTGTCCACAGTCGTATCAATAATGAAATCCCCATGTCTCAGCATTCTATAAACACCCGTTCCAGAGATGTCCCACAGCCCAGTAACAGAAAATTACTACAATGGAGTTCTTACTACAATGGAGTTCTTTTGTACAATTCTATTCCTGGCTCCATTAAATCATTTAGCGGTTCATATACCTTCAAGCAATCGTTGAGGTCCTAGTATATTGAAGATTACAATAATTCCGATGATTGAATGGTTTATGCTTAAACTTGTTTATTCTCTTGTGTTAATGTTAATTTATACCTACTTTTCACGTAGTTTTATGTTTTTTGTTTATATAATCCTCTAATTGATTTTTTATTGTTCACATCAATTGTGATTGTTTTTCCTGTTTAGAGATTTGATGATTTCCCAAAATAACGATTATGTTTTATATAATTATTTTTAAAATTTAAAAAAAAGTGTTTTTACTATTATAAAGGCTCGTATTCATATTTACATTGTATTTTGTTTACCAATAAATATTATCATTGTTATTATTATAATTATCATCATTCTTGCGAGTAATTCACGGGAATATCCAATCGAATATCCAAATTGTGTTTTAATTCGAATATCTTTGTATATATTTTAACCAAAGGGTTTTAAGAAACTGTGAAGATCGTTTAGTGAATTCAGATCTTTCCCATTAGGCGGATCTATCCCATTTACACATGCATATATTCCATATAAACAACGTATATCGATTCGATTTCTTTTCGATTGCCTGGGATCTCGAATCGATGGATTGTTCCATCGAATTGACATGACAGACCGTTGTTTGTAGGGTCAGTATTGAAGTAATAAATATAAAATATCACCGAAACTGGAAATATTCGATATATGTATGTATGTTTTTAGCCCCCTACCAGGTCATTAATCAATCTTGAAGTGTGCAGTACAACAAACTAGCGGATACAACAAACTAAATTACAGTTTCATGTAAAAAATCTATAATGTTTGAGTATTTTCAATGAAAACACGAGTATTTTCGAATTTCTGAATATTTGAGTAATACATAGGAAGAAAATAACTTCAAACCCTCATATCTCAAAAAGTATTAGTTTCTACAAAAAACGGTTATGATTTTCAGATTCTATGGACAAAAATACACATAAAAAATAATTTAAATTAAATTTGGTGGGGGGTTGTCAAATAAAATAGATCCCTGAATTCATATCGAAAAAATAAATAACTATTTAATTAATGACATAGCAGTCATATCCTATTATTTCATACGTAGGTATACACAAACTTTCCCACATTTGGTAAAAAGTTTATCAAGCCAACAAAATATTGTTATATTTTCTTCTTCTCAAATTCGAAAAGGAAATATATTGATCGTGTGGATTGGGTAAGTTACGAATTATCGGTCGGACGTCGGTTTCACATCTCCGGTCATATAAGAAAAAACTATAGAAAATTAGGTACTTAAATTTCATTGGTATCTTTGATAACTAATAAAATAAAAATTGAAACTATTATTAGGTATATCGTTTTTTCTTTTATGACCGAAAATGGGAAACCGAGCGAGAATTAGTATACCTCGGGCTCTGTGTAATCCATGATTCAAGAAGTTTTCCAATTTCCACTGTTCAGCTAAATATGACTCTATGAGGCAACTTTTCTGCTAGAATACCACTGAGCCGGTGTTCTTCCTAACTTCTTTATAGAATCTCTTTTGTGATTTGCTTCCTTTTATAATCTACAGCAAGTTATCCTATATCAAAACCTGAGTATTTTTTATGTGAAGCTTCTTCCTTATCTATATCATGAGTGAATTACCAAATTCAATGAAATTGAAATTTGGATGGCCCTTTCCTGAAATGAAATATGGTTTGACATCCAGATTCATATCCAAGAGCTCTCTTGTTGTTCCAATATTTGGATCAATTAGTAAAATATGGATCTGTAAGTTTACAGTGTTATACCTACTTTATGTTCCTTAAGTTAAGTAAAATAGGTAGCGACTGTCCATGTTTCAACTTTCAAAGTGTGCGACTGTGCGTGTGGCAGGAAAGTCGCCACTCGTGGGTTACACTAAATACCGAATTACACCAAATTATATCGAATTATATTTATGCTGAATTACACCGAATTACACATAATTATACTGAATAGCACTAAACTGAGTACCGAATTTTATCCCTGATAGGCTGATCATTGGTCAGGATTTTTCGATATTAATTTAAAGTTATTTCACTGCAATGATTATGGGCAATTAGGCTTCACAGCATTATCAATATCAAAATGTATGGTTACTATCTATTAGTCCGACACCCCATTAGCCCGACACTTTTGTAGTTTATTACTGATTTATCAAATTATCATCAAATTTATATGTCGTCCTGCCCGGTTATCAAATAATCACTAAGTGTGCAGTACAACTAGCGGATACAAAAAAACTACATTAAATGATGAAATCCCAGTCTGCAGAATAGGGAACATTTTTCCAAGACTCTCTGCGGGAGTTTTTGATTGAATTTGTAGAAATTGGAGATCTCTGCGGGAGATCTTGAATTAATTCCTATGTTACCATTAATTTAGCTGCGGGAGATTTTGAATTAATTCCTATGTTACCATTAATTTAGCTGCGGGAGATTCTGAATCTGCTACTGGGAGTCAGAGAGTAACTGTCTCACAAATTAAATCTCTGCGGGAGAAGAGACATATTCTGCAGACTGGATGAAATCGAATGAGGGACAGCTTTTAATAATAGTAGAATAAATTAGATAGGAATACATATAACATTAGAAAAAAGACTAAAAGTCTCAAATTTACTGTCACTGTATCACAAACTCGCCAAGCAATATATTGACAAATGGCGAGTAAGGACTGTAAGACAGTAAGGAGTCTAAAGACATACTTTAGCTTAGAAGAAACAGAGTTAAATCCCAGTCTGCTAGACTGCTATCAGTCTGCAGATTATGGGAAATATATGGGATATTCTCTTCACGAACAATCTTGAATTAATTTCTAAGTTTACACTAATTTTGTTTTGCTACGAACACTTTTGAATTAATCTATATTTACGTTGATTTTACTGTTAACAGAAATAAAATAGGAGATCTCTACGAACACATTACCAGTTTCTGCAGACTGGGTCTGCTGTAACTCAAAGTAATAAAGCATGTCCAAACTCGCCATTTTAATGGCGAGTTTGTGACAGTTATTTTTAGCCCTTCAATTGCAAATGGCGAGTTTTTTCTATTTTTCTCCTATGCTTATGCTACAATGTTATTTTGGAGCGAATTTATGATAATTTGATCATTTTAGAGAGAATTTGTTGAATTTTGGAGAGAGCTGGAGAGACAAATGGTGAGTTTATGAGACATACAATTTCACTTGGCTGTAACTGGTAAAGTGTTTGTGTATGATATATTATCAAAGAAGAGTCTCTGCATGCGGCCAAGTAAAATAGTATGTCTCACAAACTCACCATTTGTCTCTCCAGCTCTCTCCAAAATTTGAAAAATTCTCTCCTAAATGATCAAATTATCATTAATTCTCTCCAAAAAAGCATTGTAGCATAGGAGAATACTAGATAAAACTCACCATTTGCAATTGAAGGACTTGAAATAACTGTCACAAACTCGCCATTAAAATGGCGAGTTTGGACATGCTATATTACTTGGGCATGCGGCAGCATCACTACATGATGTTAATTTCTTGAATCAGTTTTCTAATTTTCTATTAGCTATTTTCAAATAATACAAACTTTCTTTTCATTGTGTATCCAGGTCCCAGACCAATCTTAAAATAATTCCTTTTTCTCTCAAGCTCTTTCTTAAAGAGTGAATTAAGTGATAATGATAATGATAATGATAATGATAATGAAGTTGATCAAATTATCATAAATTCTCTCCAAAATAACATGTAGCATTGGGAAAAATTATAAATTTTATCTAGCCCTAAACTCCTTACCAATTTAATGGTTAGCTATGATTTATGTTTATAAATATTCTTGTTTAGTTTTTCAAATGGGATCTCATAGATTTTGTCATTATATATACATATCTTTTTTTAAATAAAGCAATTCACAGTTTCATATCTATTATCAGTATGCTTCATTTCCTCATTAGGTTGGTTGAACAGTACACAAATTCATAACGCATCAACCTTCTCATCGCTGATAGAAGACAGACCTTCCGACCAATCACTGATCACCCTCAGCAACCATGATTGCTGTCTTGATGATCCACTGTTGTATGGTAGTTTTTTATACTTATGTTATTGCTGCTCCTTTCATTGCCACTAGATGTTGAATGCTAGTTTAAACTTGAATGAATCATTGTCTGAAATAGTTTGAAAAAGAACATTACATCAAGAAGTAGGTTGCTTGCTAGTTGCTAATTTTGATTCTCGTCATAACACGGATTCATTTGATTTCACCTTTATATAGTTTTCAATTTTGTTTTGCAATTATGTTTTAAGTAACTTTTGATCTGAGATGATTCTTTTACCAGCTGATTGCTTTATTTTTAATTTGAAAAAGCTTGCTGCAATCACTGTTGTGAATTATTTGTGTATGTATATTTTGTTTTTGTTGTAGGAATTCTTCCATGGAAGTGTGTTTCATCCTTCCATCACATGAGATGGTCTTTGGCAGCACATGATGTAGTTTTCACAACTCGTTTAGGTGCTTGGTTCTTTTCTCTGTGCAAGGTTGTTCCTGTTATTAGGGGAATGGGTGTAAATCAGGTTAGTAATGGCTGAACATACCAATGATTTGTGCTTCTTATTATTTACGTTTGAGCTTTTTTGATGGTTTGAATATTGTTTCAGAGAGGAGTTGACTTTTGCACTGATCGATTGAGAGAAGGTTCTTGGGTACACATTTTTCCAGAAGGAAAAGTTAATACAGCAAAAGAATATTTGCGCCTTAAGTGGGGTATTGGTCGATTGATTTATGACTGCTGGAAAGGAGATTATGAACCAAATAGTTCACACATTGTTAACTCTTCATCACTTTCTGATGCTGTGAACAAACTTTCATCAGATGAAAACAACTCTCATCTTCATCAGAATAATTTAACTTCCAATTACTCAGAATCATCAAGAGTGAATCTACCCGGAAGACTTCCTATAGTATTACCTATATACCATTGTGGATTAGATTCCATTCTACCAAATAAGAAACCATACATCCCTCTAGTGGGAAAGAAGGTTACTGTTCTGGTTGGTGAACCCATCTATTTGGAGAGGCTTCTTGCTAAGATTGAGCATCTCAAACTAGACCGGGTTAAGGCTAGAAAGATCATCACTGACCACATTCAAGAAGAGTTCTACAAACTGAAAAAGAAAGCTAAAGAAATACACTCAAAAAGACTATAATTAAGTAGTTACATTTATTAATTAATCCTTTAATATAACTGTACGATGGTCAAATGGGCTTGAACATGGTTGAATGTACCTGAACATGTTTTAACTAAAGGATGGCAATAAACACAGTTTTAGAAGATTATTTATTTAAAATGATTTGATCTAATTAGAAACTTTTAGATTGAACTTAGCATTTAGAATTTAATATCATCTGGATATATTCAATTGTTATTTAGATGATGTGTAACTGTAATAATGAGATTCTCCATTAGGACTAATAGTAATTTTTAAAATTGTTAATTTGAAAAAGCTATACTGTAAAGATATATCATTGTTCAAATAAAGTAGCTGCTTCAATATTTTATACCTTATCTCATTTTTTTCAGTTGTTACTCCAGATCTTATAAGACATGAATCATGATCATGAATTATATTTATCAATGTTTGGGATTCAGTATTGTAGGTGGAATTGCCCCCGGTGTCTCTATCCTGTAGATTAGAGTGGGCCAAAAAATAACGTTTTGGGTATCACTTATGGAATAGTGGTATAAAGTTGATATGACAAGTAAAGGTACGTGTACTGAAATTTGAGTGAATTCTGATATTATTAACAGTTGCCCCCAAGTGAATCAAATATCAAAAAAGTAAGATTTTTGGTGATTTATACTACATTTTGGCAAAAAACTCATAAACTCTGATTTATTATCATTTAGAATAGGAAGATAGCCTGAGAAGAGCTTATTTTGATGTTTGTGCCAAAAAATCAGACCGGTACGACAATGTTTACAGTTGCCCCCACCCCTCCAAATTGTTCAAATTTAGGCACCGCTGGAGACTGTGGTCAGTGTATGTTCTCCACACTTATGGAGGTCTGGTGCTCAATGAAGAACATAATAAAAAGTATTATATGCAATAAATTGATAAAAAAACATTATTAATTGATTAATAAATCAACATTTCAATATTTGGAACACTTGGTAATTCAAAAAAGTTGACAAAGCGGATTGCATGGGTTATTATTTAATTGCTAAAATCAGAGTAAATTCAAAATTTTGCAATACAAAAATATTAATAAATGATTTTATAAAATGAAATAAATACAATTCATTAAGTTATTTTGTGAATTAAATTACTTCTATCTTATCACAATAACAGACTGATTGCTCTAGAAGCCAAATTTTAAGAGAAATATTGTAATATTAATATATTTCGCACAAAAAGGACTCGGGGCAACTCAAAAATATCAAAAATTAATCTGCAATTTTGCAAGTTGTGTTTTTTTGTATATTGCCAACTAATTTTACCTATTCCATTGAAAAAAACAAAATAGAATATTTTAGAATATATCAACTTATTATAACTATTCCATATGAAAATTTGAAGTTTGTCTGAAACCCCTATTTTTTGGCTCACCCTACTGTAGATGTCTGTGGTAAAATATAGAGAAGGGGTTATGTTCCGAAATGTTGTAATTTGAGTTATAAAAGGTCTATTCATTCATGTTTATCATTTTTTTAACACTAATTATGTCCTTCGATTTCGAAGCAGAGGATAAGCTCCTACTAAATTAGTTAATTGTAAGTGGAATTGTGTGGTCTTTCTGAATTATACCTAATTAGCTTTTAAAATTAATGTAAGTTGGAACATTATTGTAATATGAGCTCAGTGCTCCTCTATATTCTATAAATAAACATAAGAAGTTATTTAATTTTTAGAGAGTAATTAGGTAACATAATTTAAGGTACTAAATTGTTAGAGACTAATTTAGTAAAACAAGTTAGGTATATGTTAGATATGCAGAATTCTATAACATTCCATTGTAAAAATTTAAATTTCTCTTCCAGAATTCTAACTGTTATAATTTAAAATTACTATATTGAATTACCTCTATTTATTAATGCAATGTTCACTTCACTGCCAAATATATATTTTATTTTTGAGCTCCTTTTTTCCTTCGTAACTTCAACCTCAGTCTTCTAATGAATATTTGTGGTGAGTAGAATTTAACCCTAGTTGTAGAAGGGAGGGAGAGGGGTATTATGATGCATTACATCCTTGTAGTTGACCAGAATTGAGTGTCTGTCAGGCTGGCTTGACCTTTTATAAACTCCCTTTTAGGTTTTCTATTAGACCAACATCGTTTTCTCTAACTGAAAGGGTGACTAATAATTTTATATTTATATTTGTTTATCAAGAATTTAAAGGTCCTCTCCAAGTAATTTTTGATTGTTTTAGTCAATGAGATTAATGTATTATAATTTTTCTTCGAACCCCATGAATTTGATAGCAATAAAATTTTATATATTTTTATAATGAAAACTTCCGACTTGCTAATTTTAAGTCTTGGGGGAAAAAAATGTAGTTACACGGTTTGTTTTGAATGTCAACTAGGTAAGTAGAATTAATTGAATATTCTTGTAAAAGTTATATAATAGAAGAAACCTCTTATAGAAACGTTTATATACTTCAAGGAATAATTTAAATCTTAAACGTAGGACGAACATGCATTGTTTGTTTATAAAATTTAAATCAGAAATCAAAACAAAGAGTGGTCAATCTTTTTCTTCAGCGTCAGATTAGTGTTTCGTACAGTAGTTGAATTTTGACAGTCCATTTGGTTCCGAAACAGACGTTATTCCTGCTATGTCCCTTTTTTGGTTTTCAGAATTGACTCGTAAACTTTCAGATTTTAATGGGTTTATATGCAAATTTATTCTTTCAGAATTAATTATTTATTTATAAATAATTTAGAAACGGATTTAATTTCTTTGTCTATCAATTACACAGGAAATGAAAGCGTGGTTTAACCGGTTAACTTTTTGGCACAAAAATAAAAATTCTCAATTCAGCAAATATAGACAGTGTAAGAATTATCGAAAAGTGGTCAAGGTGACATATAATTAGGCGGTACTGCTTGAAAATCTAGAGCTGAACTGCTTAGCAGAAAATAGTTACAAATATGCCTAAACGGTACAATTGTACACACGCAGGGTTTTCTTAGTCTTTCCACCAGACTTTTTGCTAAGCTCCTCCTACTTTTTCCACAAGTCTTTTGAATCATATAAGAAAAAACGATATAATTATAATATATTTTAGTTGGTATCCAGTAAGGGTTGGTTAACAACAGGAAAGAGGTAATTAACATCATTCTATACTAAAATTAAACTACAATAATTGTACTTTAATTTGAGTAAATAACATCATTCGATACTACTAAAATTACAGTACAAAATGGTCGGGTAGATGAAGAGATGAGAAAAAATTGACTAACTTCTGATCATAATTACTTCTAACTTGTAGAACCACGTTAGTTATGATCTAAGTTATACATATATACTGGGTGTCCCCAAAAAAAACCAACTTTAAAATAGTATATTTCAACAACTACTAAAGTTACAGTTTTATTTCAAGTATCATTTTGTTTGTTGAACTTTATCCATCTACAGTTAAATTTTCATTAACATTTATTGATTTTTCTGAATATTATAAAGATTTTATTGATTGGTGGTGAATATGGCCTTGTGCAAATGGTAAGATAACTGATATTGAAGTAAGCTCAAACATAAAATAAATCTTTATTGGACAACATCTATAAATAAAATAGATTTATTTTTAAGTTTTAAAAGCAGTAAAATAACTATTTTTTTTATAAATTATGGCAATATGGAGAAATGTGTTCTAAGTACAAAAAGGAAGGCACAAGTTTAAATTTTAACAAGAGTCGTTCAGGTATCAAGAAGGTAGTACGATCTGAAGACAAGATAAATTTTGTTCAGCCACTCCTTTCTGAAAATAGGAATGTTTTTTTAGGCGAAATGAACCAAATATCTCAAAATCTTCAAACGAAGCATTATTTTATATGAACTGAAAAGTAATTAATCAGAACATTTGGCGCTACTTGCAGTTTTTTAACGCTACTTGCAGTTTTAGAGAATAGCGCTAGGGTTATGCTCTTCAACTACGAGGTCTTAGAATTTTGTGTTAGGTAGGCTCGTAGGTTTCATTTACTATCACCTCTTCATTTTCCTCTTCCATCCGTGAGTGCAGCCACCGGTGCTTGTGTCCCTTTTCGTCACATTCCTTGGTAAGTGACTGTATTCACGGAGTAGCTTCTCTGCATCCATGAGCATTGTCACCGACGGTGGTAAGTGACTTTGTTCATGGAGCCACTTTCCTCTTTGACTGCTTCTTCCAGTCCCTTGTATTTAATTTCCTTTTGACGTCAGCGATATGGCCTTTGGTTCCGAAGCAGACGTTAAACCCCCTAATAAATTAATAATCAACAAAATATCCATCCTGATTTTAACTTTTACCAACTTTATCACAATGAAAATTAGAATCATCACTCTGACTTTCATTTTGTTAGGGTGGCCTGAACGACCATTGTTAAAATTTAAACTTGTGACTTTAATTTTGTACTTAAACACATTTCTACATAATGTCAATAATTAATAAAAGAAATAGTTATTTTAATGCTTTTAAAACCTGAAAATAAATCTATTTTATTTATAGAGTTGTCTATTTAAGATACATTTTATGTTTGAACTTACTTCAATATCCGTTTTTTGACCATTTGCGCAAAGCCATTTTCACCACCAATCCAGAGACACTACATTATGACGTGGCAGTGTTATTTTTTACAAAAATTTAGTCAATTCAAAAATGTCAGACAAAAGAGAAGCCATTTTTGCTCTACACCGTGCCGGGAAGTCAGATTCCGTCATTTCAAAGACTCTCTCAATAGCGAGATCGACTGTTTGGAAGTGTGTGAAGCGTTTTAATAAGAGAGGAGACTTGACTGATCGTCCAAGAAGTGGTAGACCACGCTCACAACGCACCAAACAAATGATAAAATGTGCCCGATAGAAGATCAGGAGGAACCCGAAAAGGTCAATACGATTGTTAGCCAAAACAGCTAATGCGAGTTCCAGAACAATGAGAAGAGTTGTCAAAGAAGACCTAAAGATGTCCTCTTTCACCCTCCAAAAGAGACGGACTCTGTCAGAAGCTGTAAAGAAAAAGAGATTGGAGAGAAGCAAAGCACTTCTGAGAGAATTGAAGTCTGGCACGGCTGGTGAAATTGTTTGGTCTGACGAAAAAATTTTCACAGTGGAAATGGCTCACAACCGGAGGAATGACAGAATAATTGGTAAAAGTGCAAAAGACATCCCATACAACCAAAAAACTGTCCACTGAACCATGAAACCTGCTTCAGTAATGGTCTGGGCCGCCGTTTCAGAAACTTGGAGATCTCCTTTAATTTTTGTGGAACAAGGCGCCAAAATCAATGCTAAATGTTATATTGAGAATATATTGACGCCAATGTTGGAGTCAGCTAAGGACCACTTCGGTAATGACACTCTA
The DNA here is from genome assembly GCA_947561585.1 of Caprella mutica. Taxonomy (NCBI): domain Eukaryota; kingdom Metazoa; phylum Arthropoda; class Malacostraca; order Amphipoda; family Caprellidae; genus Caprella; species Caprella mutica. The sequence continues at coordinate 57,271 of CANNZV010003331.1, forward strand.
TGGACATTTCAGCAAGACGGCGCGACTTCACATACTGCAAATGTCACTCAAAACTGGTGCCATGACCATCTTCCACGGTTTTGATCCAAAGAAATGTGGCTTCCCTGCTCCCCAGATGTTAATCCTATGGACTTTTCGGTATGGTCCATTCTTGAATCAAAGGCCTGTGGTAAATTCCATCGCAGTGTGGATGATTTAAAGCGTTCGCTCCAGAGATCTTGGAAGGAAATTTCACAAGAACAGTTGCGTGCCGCAGTAGGAGGAGTTCGGAGGAGATTTGAGGCTGTTATTAAAAACAAGGGGGGACATTTTGAATAAATTTATGATTTTTGAATTCTTAAAACCCTTATGTAATAATACAGAACTGTAAATTATTAAATATATTTTTCGTTGGATTATAATATGCACTTTCATTTGCTTCCAAACTTATGCCCCACCCTGTCGAAAATTTTTTGAGAAACAAAATGTTTTTATCCAATTTTTTGTAAGTTTAATAGTTTTTGAATTACAGCCATTGAAATTTGGGTATGGTTTTTTTTTTTGGGACACCCTGTATAGGGTTTGATTGGGAGAACTCTAGGGGATTCAATTTTGAAACTATATAGCATCTTTTGGGTGTCAAACTATTCTTAATTGAATTATTGATTGTATTTTTTTTTCATTCATACCATGCTTATAATTTTTTCAGCGCTACAATCAATTTTTGAGCGTGACACCTCGATTGGTTTATTTCTATCAAAGACTTGCATACCATAGTAATATGGTAAATAATAACATTTGAAATTTTAATTGCATTTTGTAGGTATTGTTTCATTTGCATCATCTAAGAAGAGAGTCTAATTTCACTTTTCATGGTTTTGAAATTTTATAAATTTGTCATCGTGAAACTGTACCCAGACCAATTTTACAATATCTACAATCACTGCTATTAGTTCTTTTTGCAAATGTGAAATTAATAGACTGTGAAAAGGCCTATAGATACACTTTTCTTCAACTGTACCTTTATTCAATTATAATTTATTAAGTAAGAGTTACTTTTCCTAAAATATTACTCATTGCAGGATTTGAGGCGACCTCCATTTCAAACTTTTTTCATCCGATCACTCGAATGAAGAAAAAATGTCTGATAAATTCAAACTCAAGTTCGGTTGGCCGATGCCAGTTATCAAGGACTCGACATTGCCTCCTTGGTATGTGGCTAAGGGAGCTATCATCGTGCCTGCTGTTGGTACCCTCAGCAAAATATGGCTAAGTGAGGGACACTGTAAATAAACTGATCTAACTGCGTTCTTGTAGATTATGAAATGTGGAACATCGCTATTCTCGAGCACTCATAGGACTCTTGGAAGTTAGTGTTCGCATAGGTAAATCAGAAATTTGTAAAAGTTCGATTAGTTTAGGATCTGAACTTTCACCTTCCGAGTTCTGTGGGTGTCAGAGTATAATGACGTTCCTCTACGTTTCAATAAAAGAATGATTCAAATGTTGTTATGTTGCAGTGTGGCTAAACAATACCCGGGTGCACAATGTTTCAACTCTCAACCATTGGGTTGGAGATAGAGCACCAGATCAGCCCCTGCTGACCATCTGCAATCATCACAGCTGTTTTGACGAGCCTCTGATTCACGGGGTGTTGTCGTGGTCTATCCTCTATACGCCTTCCCTCATGCGATGGTCATTGGCAGCTCATGACGTTGTATTCACTAAACGGATCACCTCCTGGTTCTTCTCCCATGGAAAGTGTGTACCTGTAGTGAGAGGGATTGGGGTCAACCAAAGGGGTTTAGATTTCTGTAC